>ADNK01002378.1:0-50000 GCA_000320545.1 Bigelowiella natans CCMP2755
ATCCCTCTCCACCAGAGGCCTCATAGTAATCGCAATGGAGGGTTATAAGAGAAATCTAAAGTCATGGCTCAGGTAACCTATATGCGACGTACGAAACGCATTTGCCTTTTTTGCCCCCCCACCCCCCCTCTCTCTCTTTCTCACTGACCCCTGCGTCGAAGAGAAGCTCATCGACACACGTATCAACGTTCTGATGAATGGATAAGCAATCAGGTCAGTGACCGAGAGGATGAGTGATAAAAGCAGGCAAAAAAAGGAGGCAACCAGCCTCTCTCCCCTATCACCCACCAAACCACCGCCACAGGATACCATACAGCACCTCCCTCCCTCCACCACCCTGTCGCTGCTTGTATTGCAGCAGTACCTTCAAGGCGTCACGAATACACTCTTCCGGATTAGGATTTCGCTCAAGCAGTGTGAAGGATCGGGATAGAAGCAACAGGGAAGCTGGGATGTCGCTTTCAAGTGACAGACTGCGACACAGTAAGTAGTGTGTGCAAAGAAATATAAGAACGAGCAGGGAGGAGGTGGAATGATAAGAGAGAGGGTGGGGGGGCAAAAAAGGCAAATGCGTTTCGTACGTCGCATATAGGTTACCTGAGCCATGACTTTAGATTTCTCTTATAACCCTCCATTGTCAATCCAATGGTACGCATTCCCTAGGAAAGGAAGGAAAATTACAGAAGCAGAGGCAGAGGATGGGGGGAAAGAGGCTATCATCATCATCATTATCATCATCATCATCATCATCGCTTTCTTAGATTCATTAAACGGGGGGTGGTGGTGGTGGTGGTGATGACGATGATGATGATACCCTCTCTCTGCAGGCAGCCATGAGTTCGTCAAGGTTCATGCTATCGACGCCTAGCTGAGCGATTTCGACATCTTCTTTCTTAAGCTCCTTCAACTTCTTAAACCTTATGACGGTGATAACGACAACGATAGTAATGACGGTGACGATGATGTTCAGGGCAAAAACGAATCGAGAAGAAGGCACTGAACCAACAACTACTCCAAATCGGTTTAACAGAAAGAAGCTCCTCTCTTCATCTTCTCCTTCCACATCATCGTGTTGACTATATTACAATTTCTTGCGGAGGTAGGGAGATGGGCCTATCGGTGATACGCCAACCTGGATGATGATGAATAATATCTCATCAATTATCTCAGCTGGAAGCTGTATTCATAGTCTATAGATACTCGGCCAAAGGTCTTGCTTGTGTGTGTATGTGTGCATGTATGATAGGCCAACGACATATTATGGAAAAAAACATTTTAAGTTGTATGAGGAGGAGGAGGAGAGATGGGAAACTTCAGTACGCAATGGTTACTACCATGCGGCAAATCGAAGATAGTTGGATGTGTTCCAGATTATCTAACGCAATCTCGTCATCAAAGAGATGGGCCACCTTGATAATTGTGAACGAATGCATATGAATATGTCAATATATCATTATGATATTTATAACATCTTGTGCGTGGTTGTGCATCATGTGATTTGAATATGCGAAGATATGCGAATGATGTCGATGATGAAGATTCCCAGCCTGTGAGTCACCTTTAGCAGATTTTCGTTGCTGACTCTTTTCCCTTGTCTAACGTTATCGAGGAGCTGCACCTGTTGAGGTAATTGATTGCCACATGTATTAGTAAAGCACTGAGATTCAAAAAGCAAAAAACGACAAAGCTCTTGCATCCCCTCCCCCCCCCTCGTTCCCGACCAGTTCGTTTTCGTTCTTGAGTTCTCTTGTCTTGACAATTCCCTTGATCGTCTCTTGGAGGAAAGCTGCGGTGCGCAAGCGGACCTTCAGCTCCTTTTTCAGTTGAGCTTCCCTTGCATCTTGCTGTAGTAAATGATGCGACAAAAATGTATCTTACTGACAAAGCAAGCACGTGCACTGCATATGCATAAGACATGCGTGTATGCGTGAAACACGACGCGCGAATAAACATTATCACAGTTTTGGCGTATTTGTCGCATCATCTGCAACTTCGTCAACAGAGGGCCAGCAACCTTGTGGAATTGGGAAGGTAGCATCTCCGGGAAAAGTTTTAGCGCAATGGGCAGCAAGAACTCGAATAGTGGCACGAGCAGGAAAACAGCCATAGGGACCTGCATAATAATAGTAACAATAATAATAATAATAAAATAATAATAATAATGATAACAATAATCGCACGATATTATCGAGGTTTTGATGCTTCAGAAGAGGAAGAAGAAGAAGAAGGAGAACCGGAGAGCAGTTTGGAATTTATGAACGTGAAAGTGCCATTCGACACACACACACACACACACACACACACACACATAGACGAAAGTAGGATACATCAGATGAAAAGAAACGCTTATCGTTCATTCATGATATATACTCCCCGTACACCACATACCAGTCGGAACATATCAGAGATAGCACGTGAAAGTTGTCGCCTTTCCCTCCACGACAGCTTCCCCGTTCGAATGAATGACTTCAGAAGTCCGGCGGCGGTGCTGATATCGGCACAGAATAAGCGAAACCCTTGCGAATAGTGTACGATTTCGTGCTTGATGTGTTTGCAGAGGTTGATTGTCGCTCCAGGGATTCGCCATGGCTTTAGAACCAACCTGTGAATAAGCAATAGTTACATCGGTGCGGTGTGTCAGGCAAGGGTGATATCAGCCGTCTTCAACAGATATGTGATGGGATGGAGTGTCTCCTATTATAAAAGCGGAAAAGGGAACCAGACATTGCAAAGCCGACGAAAATATTCTTCAGCGTTCGTGCGATCTTCACAGCGATGTTTTTGGACTTGTTGAGGACAACGATGGGGTCTCCTTTCCGCCCCTTTTCCAGCTACAGAGTTATTCGAAAATAAAAGTAGAAGCAGCAGCATTAAATCAATTTCAGGTCTTTGACACACAAAGTCACATTTCTCAGCAGCAAGACATGCTGAACAATATCAAACGAGAATGGTGCATGTCCCTTCTTTTTCACCATTCCATACTTGTTCGTTTTCCAGGAGTTTCCCCATAGTCCAATTCGTGTAGAACCCCTCCTTCCAGTACACAGGTCTAGAGTTTGGAGATTGAGATGCATCAGGCATGCCACCTGCGATGGCACTCTGCAAATAGAGTTCTGGTGATCTTGTTCTTCTTCTTCTTCTTCCTCTGAGGTCCTCCCACCATCTCCCTAACCGGGGCGGGTTGCTGCTCTTCATCATTGTAGTCGTGTGTGGTGCCGTAGGAACCAGGGCAGCCCTTGCGGCTGTGGTAAGAGCAGCATTTCGAAGTATTGGACGTGATGGAGTCTTCGGGGCTCCGAGGAGTGGAATTCGGGAAATTGTCGATGATATCCGTGGCTCTTGCTCTGTTCTCGCGTGTGCATTTGTGTCCATGCGCCGAGTAAGTCGGCCACTGCCTGCTATTGAGGAGTAGCTGTATCTCCCTTGGAGGCTTGCGACTCTATTCTGCGTGCTGTGGAGGCTTGCACTTGCCATACCCAGTACGAGCATTATAGTTCGTGCTCGTCTGCCGAGATGGCCGACCATTTTCATCGTGAAGGATTCTAAAAAGGCCGTCGATATTCTCACAGTCTCCCCGTTTCCTCCCCTATCCGATTTGGCCCCTCTCTCCAAATAAATTCAGGGTTTCTTCGTGCGCTCAGATAAGATACTGCAACTCTGATGCCTAAAAGTTGGGCCGGGAAAAGGTGTTGAGTACCGTATAAAATCATAGGCGTGAATAGGGTATAGGCTAGTATATTAATAATCGATTTGGTTCCCCCCCCCCCCCCCCCCCCCCTCTCTCTCTCTCCCTCTCTCTTTTTCCCTCGCGAGGTTCAAAGTATCGCGTTGGAAAATTAGCCTCCTTTAAATAGAGATCCATTATAAAATGCTCACGGGGCATAGGCATAAAAGAAGAGCAATGAAGCCCCACGCATCTAGTGGAGTAGGGGTCTCAGAAGAGGAGTCTTTCGTTAGATAAAAAAATATAGTATTTTCCCACTAGCAAGACTACGAATGCATAAACTTGAAAATCTGATCCCCACTCGTTGACAACCCTCACCCTCAACAGCTATCCCTGTGAATTAACATACAAGCCCACGCCCTACCAACCATATAAAACACGTTTGGGTCTTGAGCGAGGTGCGTTTTCGTGTCTTTCTACCGGGATATATCTTCTGAGTAGGAAATCCTCGTGCATTTTGATGTACCGACATGAATATCCTAGAAACCCCTCAGATTTTGAAGAATCAGATAATCTCCTACGGTAAAAAGTTACACATATTGGATACGACATCCTTATGGCTTGCCGCTGGCTGAATATGCATGTCATTTTATGACAAATACTTTCTCAAAAAATCCCTGCCAATTTTAGGTATAAAGCGATATTGCCTTAATTTTACATCAGAAGTTCGCAAATAGGGTGTATTTAGCAAAAATAAACGATGATTCGCTTCTGAGCCCATTCAATTCCGGATCTGAATTGAGCTGAATTAAAAATACATGCTATTTACATCAAATTTGAACTTTCAGGGAAGTCACATGGAGTAAAACAGTCCTTTTTCAAATCTCAGTTGTCATTTTTGCAATTTGTGATGTCTGAGACAGAAGGGAAACAGCCTCGAAGTAGGGTTTGGTCTGGTATTTTTTTCGGCTTTGGATCTTACAACAAGGAGAGTGAGAACTTTTTCGAACCTGGGATTTTCCATGTGGATTTTGACATGGAGTTGAAAAACAGATATATACATATACCATCACAAACCTGCGAAAACATCCAAAATATTTTTGCCCCAATGTAGTAATACAGTAATAGCAATATTACAGCAGCAAACATCTAAGGAAAGCAGCTCTTTAGAAAGCAAAGTCGACACACGCTACATCAGCCATCAAGCTCATTCCAGATCTGCGAAGCGGTAGCACTTGCGCGCCTTGAGCAAGCAGAACGAAGCAATTACCCAGCAACAATTGTATCGAGCTTTATCTTCATTTCGATCGATCAGCAATAATAGCTGAATGACCCTGGACGAAATACTTTTTAATAAAAGAACTGCATAACAAAAATTCTCCCTATGATTACACCGAGAAGGTCTGATTGGGTTTCAATCTCCTGATATGAGAGGAGTAAATGTCAATTCGCTAAGAAACAAGAGAGGCGTATGGATTAGAACAAAACTTCTCTTTTACTTCCACAAGCGCACAGGCATCGCTGTTGTGCAGGATGTAAGATTGAAGCTAAATGATTCTGTCCGTCCTCCTTGTTTCTTAGAGCTGTTGTCATTTTGCACTTACTCTGGAAAATAGCAAAAAATATGAGGGAAACAAGAAAAATACATACACTTTCGCATCGTCTCTATGAAATCCTTCACCCATTTACTTGTTCATCTACACACTTGACTGCAGGTGCAGCGAAGCATTTATTGGGAAGAAATGTGAACAGTCTCGCAAACTGCTGCGGTCTTCCAAACTACACTTCGTAGATAACTCATGAAATAGTCCAGAAAATCAGAGACAATGCACAAGATCGTCGTATCGTGCACAAAGATTATTGACTAGTGATGACAATCCTTACTATCGTCATTATTAACGTCGTCTTGATAACAGCACTGCAGCAGTTTTTCACTAATGAATCGTCATAGCAGTCAGTCAGCTAAACTATCAGATGAATACCCGAAGTTTTGGTACGAGATTCCTTATTGAATTACATGATGATGCGCCTGGCATGGAAAATAATTAGCAGTTATCGTTTACGCTGGCATAATACATGTAAAAATGATAAACTATTTTCATAAATCGCAAGTGGATGCCTTCTTGCATTTGCACATGCGACATGTGACAAATGAGAGCATCATCATGAGAAGCCCTCCTGACATGTCATGCTAGCATAGTTCTCAATCATGAGGAACCCATCCTGCGATCTGTGATGATTGTGGTGCGCGACAAGTTACATTGGAGGTCCTCACGATGGAATTGAACGGTCTATAGTGGTGCATGATTCGGCCATGTTCCTTTTTCAGTTTTAGGTCCCTGTCGTCGGGCAATCATGCACCAAAATTTATCTCGCGACGTACTGCAATGAGGAAAGATTGTAGTGGTCGATGTGGCGGGGCCGAAATAGTTTGTCCAACCGAAAATTCAAAAAAAAATCCAGTTTAATTCCTCTCTGTTGTGTCCATGTAGGTTGAAAACACCAAGCAACATTTGTCTGCAGATTGAGAGATTAGCCCGGTGCATAATACAACAACGGTACGTGTGCCTTCATCCCCTTCGGGCTTCCGTGCGTGCATGAACTCTTGAACTATTACGTTGAAGCACACAGACTGAGGTTGTCTTTCAAGGTATCTTCACACAATAGTGGGATTGCTCTTGATTTCGTTTTGGATGTCTAGCGTAGCAGATGTAACTAGGTAAGGTTGCACTCGAAAACCAACTGACATGCATGCTGAAAATTGCAAATTCACAGATTCTCCAATTGTGAAGAAATATAGAAAGCTAGAAAGACGTGCAGGTCGGTGTACACGAACCCCATCTTGGGTGGATCCTCTCCTGGGTTAGTCTGTCGCCGAGACTGTTGCTTGCATTGCGTTGTATTGTCGACAGGTGAGGCTTACGACGTGCGCGGCTGCTACATGCATTTCACAATATTTCTGCGCTTCTTGCACGTTTCACTCATTAATTTTGACTTCGTATAATCTACATGCACAGCTAATAGGTAGTCGAGCAGTGACAGGCACATATAGCATATATATAGCTTATTTGAAGCTCTTTGCATCTGCATGCCTCGTCATTTGATGCAGTAGCGCATCTTAGAATGAGCAATATCATCAATCATTATTGCACAGCAGTATGGTCAATACCAGCAATGCAGTCGCCTTGCGTATCTAGAGACCCTTCTTCCGCACACCACACGCCGCACTCCGTACTAGCAGCTACCACACCTCGTTCGGTATATCGGTCATTGCCGTATCATGTGCATACACATGTAGAATTGAATAAAAATAGCTCAAATATGTACGCAGCAACAAATATAAACATACTTGATTCTGCTGATTAAATCGAAGGAGTGACGCGATTTTAGTAGTTGATTATGATAAGTTATTACGAACGGTTAGCAGCAGCTTGTCTAAGTAACTTTATCATTGCGAGAGTAGTCTTTCTTGCGGTCTCTGCATCTTCGAAAGGAACTTTCTTTATTTCTTCGACCTTACTCCAATCCAATAAACCTATTGCTTTCAACACATTGATGTAACGGTCCATCCTCTCGCAAAACTCCATTTCACCAAGCTCCGAAACCTTGCATTCCTCTAAAAATTCTGGAGAGAAAGCGCCGAGAACCTCGGTTCGGCTAAGTCGCCCATCACCATCTTGATCGAGAAAGTTAAGGATCTCCTTGGCTCTATGTGCTCGTATTTCTGCTGACTCTATTTTTTCAATCAAATCTCTTTGCATCCTCTCCCAACATAATGTAGACTGATCACGAGGTAAGCCGGCTGTTTCCGTTTTCATAGTCTCTATTCCCTCTTCAAGCATCATCTGGATCACCATTTCTTCAACTTCTTTCTGCTCGAGATAGCCACTATCATCCTTATCCGTATGATCGAAAGCTGCATTGAATAGCTGTTTGCTTAGGGATTTGAACTGGCCTGCATAGTTGTTCCCGAAGAGGCCCCAAGCAAGCAGGTTATTGTTGTCCCCCTTATCACCTAAATGGTGTGTATACAAAACTTTGGTTATCTCTGGATCAAGTTAGAACCTTGTTAGACGGCGAATACATATAATGATTAACATGTAATACATAACGAATACCGCAAAAGATCTGTGTAACGACAACGAAAGAGATCGCTACGACTGCCAAACAGAGAGTAGGTGTTAATCTTCTTGTCCTGCCCCTTCTCATTGACTTCCAGCCACTGACGCACACAAATAGCAGACAAAAACACGCATAATTACCTCAGATCTGTCGAAGAAGTCGTAATTTGACGTAACAATATTCGTCTGACACGCATCTCCATTTTCATCGACACTCACGCGTTCGCATTACATTATACACATGGATCGGAATATCGACCGTTTGGACAATCAAAGATGGAGTACTATAACTCAGATGTTTCTAATAATCACTTAGTGATCCCTGCCAGTTCTGGATGCACTCTGCATGGATCAGGTAGGGTACTTACGGGGAGGGCGTTGACGCCATTCTTCTGGATTCCGATTTCTACTCTGGGTACCGATCGAGCAGACGGAGATTTATCGGAGTTATTAAGGAGGAAAATGCTGCAAACAATTTCTGATTTCAATGGATAAAAAGAAGTGCGACAATTACCAGTGACTGATTTCGTTAAAAATTGACGGGATTCCTCTTTCTTGTCGGAACAAGAGCTGCCTGAAGGACAGCAACGCCACCCAGAACGTAAAGCACCTGCCGGCTCGACTAGCACTCGCCCCAAAGTTGATGTCTACTGTTCGACTCCACCTCGGAGGTCTTGGTCCTAACGTCAAAGAAGAGGAGATCGTCCGGAAATTCAAAGCTTTTGGCACGGTAGTCGTCGGTGATCGATGTTCAATGTAGAGGTGTATGTGACGATTTCAATAAGTTCTCCCTCCCTCTCTCTCTCTCTCTCTCTCTCTCTCTCTCTCTCCCTCTCTCTCTCACTCGCTTTCCTTTTTAGGTTTCAAAGGTTGAAATCGTTCGCGAGAAGGATAAAGAATCAAATGATCAGCGATCCTCCCAAAATCGACGTGAGAAATAAATGGTTTCCGATGGATGCTGTTAGATGTGTTCATTGTTGCACTGACAGTCGATGATCCTTTCCGTAACCTTTTCTTGTTGAAAATTCCATCTAGCTTGCAGAGGATTTGCATACTTAACATTGGAGGCTACCGATTTAGATGGATGCTTATCAACATTTAAAAAAACCAGGTATTGCGCAAGCATGTTGCATATGGATGCATGAAGCTTTTCTTACCTGAATTCAGAGTCTGAAACAACCAATTTTGGAAGCACCTTCGTGCATGTGACAAAGCCTTTTTGCTTTTGAAGATGGCGAGGACGATTATTTACGGTGCAAATCGCAAAGCGCCACTATATGGACTGGCTGAGAGCAGAGTGGAAAGAGCAACGTGAGACGGAGGAGAAGAAAGCTAAAATGCGACTGCTCAAAGAGGAAAACAAATGGCTGGATACTTGGCTTTGCATGGAGAAACCCGTAGGAGATATGAAGAAGCTGAGAATACCTACGAAACGGCCCCAGTATAAAAAACACGTCATACTCTCCAGGAAGAAGAGGAGAATAAAGAGCCCGGATGACGATGACAGTGACAGCTCCGGAAATGCGCCATTGACCACGAAAGTTTCCCCACGACCACACGGGATGCTTGCTAATATCGATGATGATGACGAAGATATCTTTGCAATGGCGACACGTGTGCGGAAGGGCACGCTAAAATTGCCTGAAGTTCCTACTGTCTCCGAAGATCATGCATCATCCTCATCTTCTTCTATATCTGCCGAGGAAGAAGAAGAAGAAGAAGAAGAAGAAGAAGAAGAAGAAGAAGAAGAATCTGATGATGGCAGGGAGCGCGAAGAGAAGACCAATCAGATAGAGACGGCCATCACCCGTAATCATATAACATCGTAATTTTTATTTGCTATTCTTTCATTTTCATTCTCCTTTGGTATACTCACCTTGTTTACCCTTCACGTCGTCTCTCACACATCTAGGTAAGCAAAGGTCCAACGAGAAGCGACTGGAGGCAATGGAGCGGAAACGCAGGGCGGCCGCATCACTCCGGGAGAAGATCCAAGCCGCAACAAACTCGCGCATTCGCTTTGACGATAACGATGGGGATAACAAAGATAGTGATGATGATGATGATGATGATGATGATGAAGAAGAAGATGACGATGCTGGAGATGACGATGACGATAGCTACGATTTTTGGGATAGCTCATTACCAAGAAATCGTCAAAATGGTGTCTCCCAGAAACAGCTGTCAGGCGCGGAAGACGAAGGGAGGGCGAACAACAAGAAGAGGAAGATGGATTTTCTCGGAGAAGATAGCGATGATGATAGTGACGACGGCGGTGGGGACATCTCCGACTCGGAGAGGTTCAAATCGAAGCCCGTTTTTGACCAAAAGAAGGCTGGGCATCGCCTCCTCCAGCTGCAACGCTCGTACAAAGGCGACAAGCGATTCCAACTCGACGAACGCTTTCTAGAGTCAGATGATGATGGTGAAGATCAAGACAACAACAATGATAATGTTGATGCTGACGTTGCTCCTGGCGCAAAAGTGGAAGGAGGAGAGGAGGAAGACCTGGCCAGAAAGATTCACGATGAAAATGCCAAAGCACTCGACATACTAGACGCTCTTGTTGGTCCGCCTCGGCGTAACAGAACCTTCATGCAGCACCAACAACAGAAGGAGAATGATAGCAAAGCCAACTCCGCTACTGCTGCTACTTCATCATCATCATCTTCTGCAAAAGGCACAAATTATTGGCGACCCGTTCAGCGATTCGATCCAGCACAGTACATGGAGCAGCAACAACTACAGGAGAAGGAAAATAAGGAGAAAAAGAAGATGGAACAGTCGTCATCATCATCATCATCGACATTATCATCTAGGAAGAAAAAGCAACGTCACAGTAAAGAGCAGAACAGGGGAAATGGCGACGATGCCGAAGTCAATCATGAAAGTGGAGACGGCAAGAAGCAGCCTGGGAAGGGAAAGACAGGTGCAACGCCCCCCCCTGCGGCCCCTGGGAGCATCACTGCAGGCAGCACCTGGTGGGACAAATCGACCTGGGATGACACAATGAAGACCTCTGAGCCATTCCAGCTGTCAAAAGTCGCTAAGGAGGAAGTATCCGAGCAGTTCAGATTTTTCCCTGAAGAACGTAGTGACGACGATGGTGAGGATCATGCGAAGGACCATGCGGCAACGGGGAATGGGGGAGCCTGGGGAGCGTCCTCCACCGTGTTCGGCGCCACAAAGCAGCAGCAGCAGCAGCAGCAGCAGCAGAACCAAGAGGATGCTTTCAGCTTTTCCTTCAACGTCAAAGATAAGGGAGAAGTTAACGGAGAAGAACGGGAAAGGAAGCTCCCATCGAGACATCTTCCCATCGGAGATAAAGCTACAAAGAAGCCCTTGGATCACTATGGGGATGATGACGGAAATAGGGGAAAGCGAATGGGGGCCATCGTTGGAAAATCTCGCGGCAGCGGACAGCCACCGCAATCACACTCCAACTCGACAAACAGAAAGAGGAAGAAGATGGCGTTCATGCGTACTTCCTCACTCGACGAGGTTGGTGCGGGAAAAAGTGTGAGAGCGAGAGTGAGCGTGAGCGTATGAGTGAGTGTGTTGGATGAAAATTAAAAGTAACATGTATTTGAACCAAATAGATGAACGAAGCTTGGATTAAGCATCGAGGGCAAGCGTCTATGGATTTCAAGAGGAAGTTCAGGTAGGATCGAATCTTGCAAGTAGCCCTTTGTCCGTCTATTTCATATGCACTTCCATTTTATTAGGGATGCAAGAAGGCGACGATCCTCGTTTAAGAAGGGAA
The DNA here is from genome assembly GCA_000320545.1 of Bigelowiella natans CCMP2755. Lineage (NCBI taxonomy): Eukaryota > Cercozoa > Chlorarachniophyceae > Bigelowiella > Bigelowiella natans. Next base: position 11,549 of record ADNK01002378.1, read on the forward strand.
AGAGAAAGTAAGCTACGCAAGGGCAAAGTTCAGATTGTGAAGCATTTACTCATCGCACAGCTATAGCTAATGTGTAGTTTCTCTATCGAATGAAAACTTCACGATGATCCTGCTGAATAATCTGACACGCATTTTATCTACGTTGACGTACCATTGCAAAAAAGAACAAGCAAGCTTCGCACTAAGCAAAATGACATAAGAAATGAGGCTATGATAATTGGAAGTACGCCTATGCACGCATCCATCAAGCTTTATTATATGCGCGGCTTACACCGGCGCTGTGTATGTATACACGAACATGATGTTCATTACTGCCATCGCGAATACACAATCGCACGTATATACGTATGTACAAACTATACTACAGGCCAAGTGTGCATAGCCACGTGCGTGTGTGTGCAGCTATGGCTATCGTGAGCTTACAGCGTTGTAATGGCCTGCCTGCGCAAATAAATAAGTCACGGTTCCAAGCTATTTAGAAATGCATACCGCATACAGGTGCCTGTTGCGGTCTATACGTACTACATTGCCACCATGCACAGCTATCTAGCTATATGATGGACGTACAATAATGCATGTTACACATGATCGTGATATAGGCATCGAACGTTACTTTTTGATTAGCATTAGTCGATTTTAAATTTTAGAATAAATTATGTCAGGAATCGGAGCACACCCAGCAGCCGCATTTTACAATTTATACGAGTCAACTTTGTAGTCGACCACCTATCTTGTGCGGCGCTATAATGAAGATTAACGAAGTTGGTAGCTCAAAACGTCTTGACTATATACCTTGACTATATGGAGGCGAGGAGGAACTCTTCTATCATTGGAAATGGACTGTACGTGTTTGACGAATAATTAATAGCGGTTCTAAAATCAATGCTCTCCAATCCATTTTATCGCCAGATTCTTATTTCTATTAAAAGTTTTTCTTCATGTGCGTTATCATTATTTTCTGCCTCTACGGCCCCTATTTAAGGCTTCTCTCTCCGACGCTTCGGCTGCCACTGATTGAAAAATAGTAGTAAGTTAACGAATCAGTATGAAGCCATCATTCATCTTCAGAGCGTTTAAAGACTAGATGTGGCGTAAACTTACGTCTTGCTTTCTTCAGTTCCTTCTTTCGTCTACGCATTTCTTTCCGCTTCTCAATTATTCGCTTGTAGAGGCTTTTTCGGTACTCTGATGAGAACACACAGTCAGAAGTTATAATTTATGTTGGATATTACGAAATTGGAATATTTATTTGTGTGTGTGTGTGTGTGTGCGTGTGTGTGTGCATGTATAAGATTAAAAATATACATTGTTAAAGAGAAATAGATTGAGCCACTAACCGTCAATGGTAAATCTTTTATTGTCATCGAAAGATATCTTGATGGGGTTGGGTAATGTTGGTTCGTCTTTGGGGTTGTGAAACTGCTTTAAGTAGGGATGTTTCAAGGTCTCTTCCGCTGAAAGGCGTCTCTTAGGATTGAATTGCAACAACCCTTCCAACAGATCGATAGCTTCTTCGGGCGCATCAGGGTACATGTCTTCTAGTAAGACCTTTTTTTTTATTTCTATCGAGCTGAGCATGCTCTTCGCAAACTTGGATTTGATGGACTTCACCTCTTCCTCCGAAGGGAAGCCAGTGAGCTGAACTATTCTCTCTAATTGGTTGATTGTAGACTCCCCGGGGAACATAGGTTTTCCTCCAAGAAGCTCCCCCATAATGCATCCAACGGACCACATGTCGACGGCCTTGGTATACTTTGGGGATCCGAGGAGAATCTCAGGCGCCCTGTACCATCGAGTGGCCACGTAGTCGGTTAACGCATCCTGCTCACTGGTCTCCGCAACAGATCGCGCGAGACCAAAGTCGATAAGTTTAACGTGGCAGTCTGAGTTGAGGAGTACATTAGAGGGCTTCATGTCCCGGTGTATCAGCTCCCCAGAATGTAGGTACTTCAGCGCCTTTACAGATTGGTACAGCACGAAACGTTTGTGGATATCGACCAAGATTCCTGCTCGAATAACTGCGTGAAGGTTTATTTCCATGTGCTCAAAGACAAGGTAAATATCACGATTGTTGTCCGCTTTCAGTACGTTAAGCAACTTGATAATATTTTCGTGCGGAACCATATTGAGTTCCTGAAGAAACATAATTTCACGGAAGGTCCTCTGTGCGTCCGTTGAGTTCTGGAAAGCGTCGAAAATCTTCTTCAAAGCAACTGTTCTCTGCAGAAATGTACAAGGAATCATCTCGTCTAAGGAAAAGAAATAGCACATGATTTAAGATATAGTCTAAAATATTAGCTTCAACCCTTGTCTTCTTGTCTCGAGACTTCCAAACAATGCCATAAGCACCTTTCCCGACCCTTTCACCGCGATCATACTTTCTCAACACATGCGCATCGACTTCGTCGCTCATCCTTGCCAACCTGATCCGTAGTGTATCAAACCATGTTAAAAAATTGTTATCAACAACATCAATTCTGATCACGATTGTGTTCATAATCGAAGACAGCTTGGATGCTACAGTGGAAGCCATGCTAGTGATTATTTTCCAACTTGTTCTCAAAATCATAAATGCGATTACCCTTTCGTTGCAGAAGGTAAGCAACAGGTAGTCAGTCAGCTCGTGGGAATGGGGGTCAAGTCGAATGAGGGCAGAAATTTAGGAGCTGGTGTTCAGTCTTCAGGAAAATGTAAAGGCGAATTATGAGATGCGGTACGAAAATTGGGATGACGCATCTAAATTTACCAAAAGATGTTAAGTCATCGTAGCAGACCAAGAAACAATTTCTTAATTTGGATTCTGCACGAGTCCCTTTTTCAGCACGAGAGTTACATTTTAATTCGATGTTTGATTGAATAATTTAAAATAAGTAACGATGAATGCTTTGTCTCAATGTAGTAACGGAATGTATTACATACAAATAGCGACAGCAATGGTAGAATACCATGTACCAATGTGCTTTGTGGGTTGCCGTTTCCATTCGGTTCTTCGATCCGAAATTCATTAAATTACACCTTCGCGACATCATCACTTCATAAAATATTTTTCATAATTTTACTTAAATTTCTGGAGGCTTGACTATTTTTGGAGAATTCGAAAATCTTGCGTGTTTGAGGCTGGCGACATAGTATTCATGTTTGCTCTAAACGAGTTACCGGAGAGGCCTTATCTTTCTCGGTGACGACCGCGTTTTTCTTTTTTGCGGTGTATTCTGGCAAGATCCACAGAGTAAGACAAAAATATTGATATATTGTAAAATATTTGCTTAGATCATATTTACGTCATCCCGAAAGGATCATTTTATTTTAAAAAGGCCTTTGTTAGGGGAGTGAAATTTGGAGCTGGATCTGAAAATTGCTTGCACCACTCATACCCAAGTGAGGTACGATAATGGCCCCCCCCCTCGGTTGCGTTTTGCGTCTGTGTTTCCAAATCTAGCAATAAATTGGTGATATGCATATCGAAATATTCTGTTTGTTGGGGCGGGTAAATGGGCAACGGTACCTCTGTTTTACCATTTGTCAATCGTGCGATTACGCAGTGCACCTCGCTTCACATGTTCGTAGTTCGACGTTTATTGGGTATGAATTCACGAAGTGAATCAAACAATATTTCAGGCGAGATGATGGGCCGTAGCTCTTCATTTGCAATGAAGTCGTCCCTGCTCCTGAATGCCCTCCTCGCACTTATCGCTCTCGGAGCGTTAGTTTCATTTCGCACTTCGACAACTGGAGGGGAGAATTTGGAGGCAGTTATGTCGACAATTTCTAGAAATGGTATACTACTCTTTTGAAGAGCACAGTTGTCACTGGCTAATAGATTTTTTGGTTTAGTCGCAGTCAATGGAAGGAGGAACCAGATTGCATCTGGACGCCGCTGTGGACTCACTGGCAAGAGCGGAACTACAGCTTACAAATATTGCTTCTCCCACAAGTGTGTATACTCACGACTTCGAAACACGAATTCGAAACCTACTTTTCATGCACATATTAATGGAATTTGCCTTTTTTATTACTAGGCGTGCAACCAAGCGTCAGCACCCAAACATTCAGCAGAAGTATGTATTCTGGCCAGAGGGGCAGAGGATGGTGAAAATTAAGCTAAGTACATCAGCTCTCAAGAGTATAGATAAGAAGGGGTTGCAAGTGATGGCTAAAGAAGCAGGAATCGACTTGAACAAGCTCCCATTTAAGGACATGAGACCTGAGAGACAAGAATACAAAGAAAAGCATAAGATGGAAGTTCCGGTTTCTAAGAAATGGGTATCTGGTTATTACAAGAAGCAACACAGAATGAAGAATGCAGAGAAGCTAGCTGCTTCGAAGAAAACTCCTCTTGAAGGAAAATACTACCACGGAAGAGTTCTATTCGGACGCTTTAATGAAGACCAGATGAGACAGATCAACGGTATTAATATATCCCTAAATTCAAATCGTATTTATTTGATAGAAACATATTCAATATGAGTTGTGGACTCAAAAAGATCATTGGAAGACATATAAATCTGATTTAAGTTGCTTGAAATTGCGTCTTGTTTTCAGATGTTCCGCTTGAAGATACCGCTGAGAAAGTCTATGAAGAAGGTCTTGAAGTAGAGGATACATCCGCACCGGCATCGGCATAAACTAAATTATTATGTATAACCATGAGAGCACAAGGCTTCTATCTGTATAAAGCTTGGGTGCGCATTTAACAGTGCTGCAGATGCTGCGGGAACAGCAGTAGCCTAACAGCGACGATTTTGACGGGTTGTTAATTGGATGTGTACGTATGTACCTTGCTGTGCTGTAATGACGTTGAATTATTATGAAGTTAGTGGTCTTCGAAAATACTTCAAATTCACCCAGCGGCAGTGATCATGAAAGAATCCATCGTTATGTGTTTCACGTGAACAATATCCATTGCATGTCACCAGCGTAGCGGACCAGTGTGATGACATTGTTAGCAGCGTGATGAGGCATCGCACAGCTAGACTGGCGTATTTTTGTGTAGATCGTCGCCAGAGCTAGCAGACAGTCTAGCAGCGGGCATGGCACACGCAATGAAGCAGCATCACTAGATCAATGCAGAACAAGCATGGCTCATGCTAGCATGGCTGATGGCCGAGATGCATGCATGAAGCGTGCTAGCGTGGCTTGCACAAATTATAATTCGATCTAGCTAGACAACGCAATGCGCACCAGCTAGCCAGCTAGCCTAGCAGCGCACATCTCTAGATCTGCGTGCACACATGCGATGCCACATGCGCATTGTTGATGCATTCAATGCACATGCAACAGCATTGCACAGCTGTTCACAGATGGACACTAGCAGCAGCACGCGCATGGTGGCATGTGTCACATGCTAGCATGGCTGCCATGCTAGCACAGCTGAACCTAGAGACGTTGCAGTTGTTCACTAGTTCAGTTCACAACATGGGCACGCGTTCACACATTCTGGCATCGCATTGCTAGATTCTAGGATTGGCTGATCGACAGCATTGTTCTGTTTTGCGCATCTACATCTTGACGTCTAGATGTGGACCTAGCTAGCTAGGGACCTAGGGACGTGCAACAAATCGTCGCAAATTGAAGATGACAAAACCAATTCTTGATCAATTTCTCACTACATCAACGTGACGAGCAAGTCTAGATGGAAGCTAGTGCAAGCCTTCATTTCGTGACAATCATGCAATTGTAGCGTGCATGCACACCTAGATGCACCATGCACACATTCACAACATGTGTGCACATGAGTGCATGCAATGTGTGCAGCAGCACATGCGTAACACAAGAATGCCGCGTCTTAAGGTTGTGCTATTCGAACTTCCATGTCACATGAGATCTGTTTATGGTCTCTCCTTCATCGGGATACCACAAACTACATGAACAAAAGAAGGTGTGTTAGTGCTACCGACCAACTTGAACTTTGCATGATGTTCCTACCTCATGAACGATGATTGGAGGTCAATTTGCTCTCCCTCTACCTTCTCTTTCGGATCACTTTCTTTTGTGCTTCCTCTAAGAATTCTCATGATGGTTTGTACTCGGATTCCCTAAACATCATCATTCTTAAAAATGTGACAGAATTTCGAATGAAATTATTTGAAGTTTCTTAGAACTTTGATTCTGTGATTCTCAGATATTGTCATTAAGGCAGCCAAAATCTTCACTTCACCAGAACCCTCATTCATGATCGTTGCATTCCAGCCTCGAAGTTCTTGTTCCTTTGACACAAAAGCCTGGAGAATAGTCCCACTGATGTTTCTTTTCTGACATTGCTCGGGAGAAGAAACAGTCATCCAAGCATCATTTGTCGATTTGTCCTGATAAAAACTCACAGGCTCTGCAAATGCCGAAAGCCTCGATAGCAAGTGACGGAGAGCCAGCATCCCTTCCATGTTTTTTTGCATACTCTTGCAGTGTTCATTTACATTTTTTCCATGCAATATCACACCATCGCGAGCTTGCTCAAATTTGCACATGTGCTTGAAAACTCTTCGTTGAATTCCCTCTATGCACACATCGATGTGATCTCGGCTTAGCTTGGGCATTTTTTCAGACAATGATTGAATCCTATCCATCGTTCTCAAGATGCAAGAGCTTGTCTCACACATTTTTTCCTGTTGAAAATTAGAATTCAAACATCCATTAAGTAAGTCGTAGCCGGTGGATGGATACATGTCTACCTGTAATTTGGCGACTATTTCAATTTCTTTAGGTATGGACAGTGAATGCTCACTGTGTAAGCGAAGTCTTGCCTTCACATCTAGTGTGTCAGAGTAATTAAGCCTCATTGTTAAGCGAAAGTTCAAATCGAATAGATATGCATCAGTGCATCAGAGTGCCACTTTTTAACTTGGTCCTCATCAAATTAGCTGAATATGTCTTTCTCAAACGACAGAATGACAATGAACAATGAATGCATGTGTGAAAATTCACATGAAATTTTAAGCATTGCACGACCTTCATCCAATTTTATTGCCTTAGAGCCATCATCCCACATTGTGCTTTTCAATGAATCTTCGAAAAACAAAGTAATTAGTAACATGCCCTGCACCGCTAAGCTTCATCTATACCCATCTCCAACTTAAACGATTGATCAATTGATTGGTTCATCATGTTCTCAAAGAGTGTAGAAGTTACTGTCATTGTCGCTTAAATATGATGATAGAACGCTGAACAACTGCGTCAACAAAAATTGAGAGAAAGGAACAACAAAACGCGGTGAGCATACTACTGACAATTTGCAGGCCAATTAGTCGTTCAGAACTCATCCTCTGTCCCACCTCCCAAACACAGTCATGGGCAATTGTGGGTATGCGATCAATGATGTACTCGATTACTTCTATATGATGCTCCCCGAATCGCCAAGATTCGCCAAAGTTTTTCATTCAATGTCTTCGCTTAGTGTTACCCTTATCCACTGGGACACGCATGTCATGTGTACTTTTTAGCGCGACTTTGAGCACTGGACTTGTTTGTAAGGTCTCAACTGTGTGGGACACCCACCCGGCCTCAACCAAAAAACGAGGAGCGTCATATCATTCGTGGGACAAACCGTTATCTACGACGTAGATTTTCTGCAACTGAAAATGAATTTCCCTCCGGGTAAAATGTGAGGCGTTTGTACAAAAGATCTCGCTTTAATTGAATGTTTGCAGCCTACACGTCCGAGATGTAGATCTTTCCAAACATAAGAGATCTTTTACATACCTTATCGATAAAGAAGAAAAGAAAAGAAATTTGGAAGGAGAAGACTCTCGGTCAACGAAGCCAAATACCTTATTCTAATCCTATTCTAATCGAGATAATCACCACAGGTTTCCTGCAATTTCGCAGATTCGACATTTAAATATTCCATCTTCAATGAATATATTTGCTGAAGGCCTAGGAACTAATGTAAATTACAAATGTTAGTCTCGGTTGATCATATTAGAGGCTTACATCTCAGGACGGATATCATTACGTGACTGTTCATGTGAATCCGACATGGGGCAAGAAGAAAAATGGGCCAGGCAACCGCAACCTCGGTAGACGTTAACGCATAATTCTGACATGGAGTGTTTTCACTTCGGTTAAAATACTCAACAAGTTATAAATTATATGTCGTTATGTTGATACAAATAGGAATCGAATACAGAGCCAATCGAATTGTCCACGTAAAATAATTTCCTTATTATGCATCCACTGGTAACGATGATATACATAGGTTGCTCCAAGAAGTCAAGCGGCGAAACTTGGTATAAGAGTTGGGTTTATTATCATTGGTTTCAGTGGTGTAGCGCTTATTGAAAAGGTCAGAAAGGCATACCTTAAAGTCAAGCGAGTAGACCTTCTAGATTCTTGATCATAAATTCTCTTTCTAGGATGCAAAAGATGCTAAAGTCATTCATGGTGGCTGTCTCAACTCTTTTATTAAAAACAAATCTAATCAGAGTTGGGTTGCTCAGGAAAATTAAAAAGTAAGCTAATTGGAAGCCTGCCCTTCACCATCGAGTTTGCCTATCGTTGGGATATTGCAGTCAGGTTATCCAAACTGCATAATATGCTATCATATCGTAATTATGGAAGTTTATTCAGGGCCTACCAACCAGGACTTTACAAGTCCACGAGGCCAATTTATTATTGTTGTTTTGAATTAAGAATTCAGAAAAGTGATCAGTGCAAGGTCCCTTATTATTTGTCTAATTCAATTTAGCTGAATCTACTGGTGATTTGGATGACGAACGAAGTGACCTCAAGGGGAAAAGGGAAGATATCCCAATAGGTACAGAGTTTTCTATTGTAGAAACAGCGCTGGTACATTCAACAAAAAAAGGTACTGGATGGATAAGGTATATTTGCAGTAATCTATTGTTCATGCGCACTGAGAGATGTTACAGGGGCAGGCTCAACACAAGACGTCACCATGATTCAAGAGAACATTGGATCATTCTCACAAGAACTGATCTCATCTCGCCGTTTGTCAGGGTATACATATAATCTTCGTATTAGCATCGACTAGTATTTATAACAGATGACTTCAGGTCACTTCAGCCGAACATCACCGCTTGTTCTTGGAATCAGCAAAACTGCGGAGGTGAATATAATCAAAGCCATCGCTTGCACATATTTATTCTCTTTTAGGGTGGTCATTTTCTTTTGGGGAGGCCACTTATGTGAAGTTATAGTATTTAACGGTAGGCGATGTGCATTGAATGAATCTCATGCTGAATTTCTTTGGTGGACCTTCCTCGACCTAGCTAGTGGCATGAATTCTTCAGATAAATGGCAAACCAGTTTACGAGTATCAGCAAGGGAGGTTGCGACCACCTGCCATTGCGAATTGAATGTTGACGTATTCTGAAAAATGGAAACGCACCTTTACTGTTTCCATTTAAATATTACCAATATATCTCTAAAGTATAAATTATATTAGATTCGAATGTCTGGTTCTATGAAGAACTCCCGTAGCAAATCAGTATACGAAGACCTTGGTTATAATGATGTGTTGCATATAAACCATGATAAACTTATTAATGATTATTATTCCAGAAAATAGATCGGAAGAAATACTTTTGAGCATTGCAGGCCTGACATCAAAAAATGTAAAATATACTGCAGAAACAGTTTTTATCTAGGCTTAATAGCTCAATACTGACCAGAAAGTGCTTGGTTACTTCCGAACAACCATTGGAGAGTTGCTTCATGCAAGGTCAACGATATATGAATATATCCAGTCGATATTTAGAGTTGGTAACCTTACCTTAGAGTAAGTCCCAAAATCAAAGCAAAGAACACAGATGCTTTATCCTGGCTGGGGAGATTGGCCTCTGAACAAACATTAAAGTTGGTTAACATAATATAGGGAAACTCGTGCGTATATGTGATCTTTACACCGTTTTGAACATAATAGGAATGTTATGCCGAAACAAATCGAGGGACTTTCAATGATTGGACTATCGATCCCAAAAGAAAAAGTATTATCGTTAATATCGTTTTTCAAGTCTCATTTTAATTTTTAAAATAGCATACATGCCCTTCCTAACAGTTACAAGCTATAGAATGCATCCGTGTGAGACTAATAGATACTACACCTTTACGCAAAAATTGTGGATCCAGACTCGTCAAATGGTTCCATTTTCTCAACATAGAAATGAAATAACTTGTTTAAAGCTGAAATTAATAGGAGATCATTCGCCAGAGTCGGATCAATTAGAACAGACGACTTTGACGAAAATGAGAAAAACAAGATAGCGGAAGAAGAGAGCGGGAAGTGGAGAATTATAGCAGAGGTATTGAAAGATTTCCCGCTCACATCTATGATATATATATATATATATATATATATATATATATATATATGTCATGTTATCATGTCATTCTGTCATTCTTGTTATGGTTTGTAGACAAAAATAAAGGTTAGTGAGAAAATCCGAACGGAGGGTGTGAAACTCACTAAATGGTTTCCACTTGCATTAATGGAGCCTAGCGAACAAAAGCAAACCTACAGCGCTGAGGTATAAGTGGTATACAGGAATACTGCGACTTTAATTTCAATGTGCCTACAGTGTCTTTTGGATCTCAATTTTCTGAACAAGAAAAAATCAGAGGAGCAGAAAAGGAAGGTAAGAAGACAGTTGCTTATCATATTATTTATCCTCTCACTTCTCGAATACTTCTCAGGTTTCTGCATTTGCCGATGAAGTAAGTTAGCCAGCTGCAAATATTGATACTGGAATTACTATTTCACATATTTATGACAGATTCTAAAGAAGTTTAAAGAAATATGGAATTCAGAAGCTTTTCAGGTCTTATCAATTTCAACATTCAACATTCGTAAAATAAGCTATCTTCAGAAAAGACGCGAAATCCTTCGACTAGCTATTGAAAGGGCTGAGGCAGCAAGACGAAATTTTCTACTTCAGTTTGTTACTAATTATTGTTGCTTGGCAATGTCTTCATAATATTATTTGTTTCTATTAATTAGAAACCTGTATATCCATGGCCCAATGTCATCAGTTATCCCATTTATTCAAATTGGGTACAGAAGGCACTTGAAGTCTGGATATTTTTGATCATTTAGATTGAATAGTTATAACTAACAGCTCCGGATGGAGAGGCATTCGCATATGGGATAAAGAGGATGAAGAAAAGTCTAAAGCACCATACACCTGGCTTATCACTGGTCAAAGTGAGACAGAGTATAAAGTTCAGGTGTGGTAAAAAGTAGCAACTAGTGAAAGTTTCCTATTAACGTCATATATCTATAAATTAGCATTCCACGGGATTTATTTCGGATGAAGTAGTTGTGAAGCTCGCACTTGTGGATCGAAGTGTCTTTGACGAGTTGACACAGAGTAGCAGTGGAACCAACCCTGATGCATATACGAGCCAGCTATCTTTGTCTATCGATTCTCCATAGTAAGAGCAGAACATTATTCAATATTCTGAACTCTCATATGATAATTTCACCAGTTGTTCGGCCGAAGATGACAACGGATATACTATCGAAAGTTCCCAGGATCGAGAGAAAAGTGATGATAAAACGTAAAGTTCATTCTTGCAAACTCTAGTCTGCCCAGTGTTGATATCTTGAAATTTTCCCAGAAACCACAAAAATTTCGGAAGTCCCAGCACTATTAATTGCTCTCAAACTGTAGAACATTTTTGTTTGTTCGACGAACCTCCGTCATATTTTTCAATGATGGAATTAGGTTTTAATGTTTGAATATGAGGACAGAACTACGCGATACATAGGATGCTTTTCTAACAAAACCAAAAAAATTGAAGGGTAGCGAATGATTGACGCAGGGACATATTTGTTGATATGGTCATCATCCATTTTAGAACGTGGAGTAAATGGAATGAATCAGGAGTATTCTACCTTGAAGTACTTGAATGATTAATCATGATACCATGATAAGTCTCCTTTGACTGAATCAGCATTAATTACTAGGTTGTGCCAGATAATGAACTCCGGCTTTTCCAAAGTGTTGAGAAAGAAAAGGTATTTTAGTAAAATTTTACTTTGTATCTAGTTGAAGAATATAATTGCATGATGCAATATTAGGTATTTGAAATCCAATCCATATCGAAGTTGATTCGCGGAGTAGGCCTCTTGCATTATCTTGAGGAGATCAGGCAGCTTAGCTTAAAAGCAAAGCAACTGGTACGCTAAGCAATTTAACAATTGAAGTCTAAATAGCTCTATTTCAGATGGCTGCAAGTATGAGCACTTGGCTCGATATATGTAAAAAGGTAGTGAATCGCAAAAGTCACGTAAATAGCACTGAGCATCCAAATTTTAGATCGAATTACCGGAGCAAAAGGTTGCTTTAATTTGGAGGGTATCTTCTCAATTATCATTTTGGCTCATTCCATTCCGATAAAGAAGATCATGATACAGAGGTTGCAATGTGATGTGATAACTAGAAAATTGGAAGCCTCAGGGACAAATTTGAAGATGCGGCCAGCAAGCGCATTCTCAAAATTCAGAGAAGGAATAACGCATTGAAAAAGAATTAAATGCACAGTAGCAAAGGCAAAAATGTCTAAAATTTTAGTTGTTCATGTCTCGCATTCATTCCTGACTTCGCCACATCATCGCATGCTGAGTAGGAGCGCAAGCATCGTCCATGAGTGCTTTCTGGTGCGGCCACAGCATTGATGGAGCTTGCATGCCCCTGCGCTAATCTTGATGCAATAGACACAGTGTACGTTAAATATGTTCGTATGTCCATAGTTCATGACAAAAATGAGCAGTAGCTAGCAGCAGGCGCATGCGTTGCACACAGCTAGACAGGCGCACCCATGACAACACACGTGTCGAGAACCATGCAATGCATTTCTGTGAATGACTGAATGAGACATGCTTCCTGTCAATGCGCTGTTCGTGGCATGCAGTTAGCGCTACAAATGCTGGACAACAGACACATGCAGCAATGCATGCACACGTCATTGCACATGTCATTGCATGTCTGTCATGAGCTGTGGGGACCACAGAGCATCTCACTTGCAACAGACACAGTGCACACACACACACACACACACGTCACACACATCATTGCACGTCTGTCACCTGGAATGGCTCAGACCTGCACACATGCCACACTGCTAGCTAGCTAGACTGGCACAACTGGCAAGCTAGCCGCGAATCTGCAAACAGCTAGACAGCGCTGCGACCACAAACAGACCCAGCTGACACCAGTCCCATTCCAGCATTGATGGGTGGCACGTGCCAGCGTGCAATGACACGTGAAAGGCTCGTGCGTGCAGTGTCAATCACAATCCAAATCGTCCAACAGCAACGTTTGGAACATGGTCATGGCTGGGACGCCCTCCATGATTCCCCGGAGAAAGAAAGAAAGAAAGAAAGAAACAATGATGATGAGCTAGATTTCCAAAATTTGCAAGGCATTTGCAGTGTGCGAAACGCAGAGCCTCGAACTAGCCCAGAGAATGATGAGGGGAACAAACACATCTTCGTTCGAGAGGGATTGTGCTTGTCGCAGGAAAAAAAATCTGAAATTTTGCATAATTTCATTTTAATTTTCCTAATTACATTGCTATTATTCCTATGCGACATGCAAAAAACAGACTTTATTTTGCACTTATTACGGTTGCCGGTAGTCGTCTACGACGTTGCTAACGTGCGCGGTGTCAATAGCTACTGTGATAGTTACTGAAGTTACATGACCATGGAGGAGATAGCAGAAATCTCAACACCCCCGGCCCTCCTTCACGACCTCTTCTTGAGTTTGAGGAGATTCGATGAGAATACAGAATTCTCTTGTGACTAGGTCGCCATGTCCGAGAGAAATTGTTTTTCTCCCATCCAAACGCGTCAGCATGGCCAGAGAGCGCAACGACGACGATTTCGATTGGAGGAATCCCCAACGAAGCCGTCTGTCTCACCGTCTTATAGTAAGTTGTTTCTACTTTTACGAGATTGACAGGATAATTAAACTGATCCTTCGCGTGTAATGCAAAAGGATTTCTGCATGGCTCCATGCCTTTAACTAAGCGTGGACTTCCTCCGCTCCAGCTGTCCGTTTCGCCTTCTAGGCTGCATCGTCAAATTCCTAAATCAGGATTGAGATCGTTACCGACAAGTCCAAAAACAGCAAGAGTGTCGATGAAGACGACTTCCTCATCCTTCCCAAATCTCGAAAGTCAGCGCCTGCGAGAGTCAAGTTCGGACGAACTACACGTTACTAATGTTCCTTTAAAGCGAAGTTGCTCACCAACGCTTATTCCCGATGAAAATAGTAATTTGGTGACCAGATTTCAATCAAATAGGCTACAAGGGAGAGGGAGATATTTCCCAAATGCTGCAGGGAGAGGAATGGAGACATTCCGCAGGAAAACCTTGCAGCGCCTGCGGAAAAAGGCAGCTATGAATAATGCCATAATTAAACAGAAGAAAAAGGATCAACGGAAGATATTAGAGGAGAAGTGCAGGCGCGAGGCTGATATCAAAAGGAGTCGGAAAGCAGCTATTGCACGTGTGAAAAAATGGGAACGGGAGCTCAATCGGCTTGAGCGAAAAGCCAAGGTAAAAGCTGGTGAATACAACATTCTGAAAATTGTTGAGAATAATGAGAATCTCTCTCTCTCTCCCTCCCTCCCCCCCCCCTCTCTCTCTCTCTCTCTCTCTCTCTTTCCTGGTTCCTCTCTTTCCCTGGTTTGTGTGTGTGTGTGTGTGTGTGTGTGTGTGTGCTTGTGCTTTCCACACTCATTGTAATACGGTTTTAGATTGCAGCGAGTAAGGAGTATAAGAGAGGAAAAGATGTAGACGTCGAGAAATTTCGCAAATTCTGTGCAGCTCCGACAACTCCGCGTTCAAAGAAAGATCTTAAGAATATAGCTATTATAGGTGGTGGGCCAGTTGGCCTTTGGATTGGCCTTCTCATACTACAAAAGTAATTTGAATATCATGGTGCACATTTGCAAGCAAACTCAAATGGAAGGAAAAATCTGAACTAAAATCATTGTGTGTGTGTGTGTGTGTATGTGTGTGTATGTGAGTGTGTGTGTGTGTGTGTGTGTGTGTGTGTGTGTATATGACCGTCTCTCTTTTTTGGAAATAGGTACTCTCGGAGGCGGATTGGCAATGATGTAGCCCCTGAGTTGACACGGCCGTATGTGACTGTGTTTGAGAAACGGGACGACGAAAGCTATATGTCGCGCACATTCACGCTGGCAATCAAAAGCTGGACTGACAAGCTTATCAACCGCTATCTGCTACAACCTGAGACATTCGCTCCCGTATGTTCGCTTAATAAGCTCGAGAAAGCCCTCCGTACAGCTTTTGAGCAGCACGGAGGGAGAATGGAGTTCAAAGAAATACACGATCCTAACGAGCTGTGCGCCAATGGCTTTGACTATATTTTCTGGTGCGGAGGCCGGCGATCTCTCTCACCTAGTGTCCGATCACAACTAAACATGGAACAAATCGAGGGTCATTTCGAAGAGGTGATGTTGCTGGACTTCACACAGCATGAGCGTGTGCGTCGGCCAGTAAATGATGTGCTCACATCTGGTTTCAACGCACAAAAGCCGGGCCTCCGTGTGATGCTGCGTCCCGGAGACTCTCTCCTCGAAGGGCATATTTGGGTCTTTGGGGTATCGACTGAAATTGCTGCTGCGTGCAACCACTCGTGCATCGCCGGTAAGGAGTTCGAAAGCATTAATAAATGTCTCATGGAGGTGTTTGAAGTATGTAACGAAGAAGGGAATAAGAAGGAGACCATGTCTTCAAGTCAGGAAACCCTTGAAAACCTGCTCGCTTCGTATGAGGCCATCTTAGTTCCTGTAAAAGTCCGCATTCACTCCACGCGCGCCGCGTTCTTTCATAGCAAAACCATCTTTTCTATGCTTGATAAGGCCGATGGGAGCAAAATTCCCTTTGTCCTTGCTGGAGATGCGGCTTATGGGAAACCATTTTGGACAGGATCGACACTGAATCACCATTTGCTTGATGTCCATCAAGAATTATCTAAATTAAAGATAGATCGAAATCATCAGGACGGAATGTTTAAGGGCTTCATCGAGCAGAATACATTTCGCACGAGCACACCGGGATTTGATACGAGGAAGGAAAAGCCAAAATTTGTCTATGAAAAATAATGATGAATGAATTATTTATTTATACTTGAGTATGTATACGTGTGTGTGTGTGCTGTGTGCCGTAGTACACACACGTACGAATCTGTAAGCATAACGCGTATAGAGAATGAGTCCATTGTTGTTGTTCTTATTTGCAGCGCGATGACTAACGCGACATGTGACACCAGCTAGCCAGGCATAGCACTGCGTAAATTACAAGCGATGCGATGTGCAACGCAAGTGTTCTAGATATCTCGGCTTAGTAAACAATTTAGAGTGTATCTAGTCTATCATTTGCCTTGATGATATTGCTGTGTCTATTATCTTGTTCTTATTGCATGGAACGCAAACACTAGTATTTTCAGACAATGCGCTGCCACATATTGATGTTCTAAATGTAATAAATGTCAGAGAAATAAAAGGACAATTTGTTTGGTCATTTCATGTGAGGATGCTCAACAACTAGTTGTGTGCACCACTCCCACATTTTGCAGTTCATTCAGTCTCTCGACCGAAGAAGGTTTTCTCTAAACTCCGTTTCATTCTGCTCCGAACGGCCCAACCTAGGAGAGGGTAGGTTCGGTGGTTTGAACGTAAAAGGGCAGTTTGATTGAACATTGCAGTGTGAAACTCATTCGCAGTTAGTTTGAGGGGGGGGGGAATGGGACGCCACAGCTCCGCATTGAACTGAAATGTGAAAATTCACTTGTGGACATTCGATCCGAGGCAGCGGAGTGTATGCTCGATCAGAGCTGTGCATATGATGTGTGACATCGGCATGGCACCGGTGCTGGGAAGAATTGCTGTCATCCTGACCTCGGTAGTTCAAGAGGAGGAGAAGGAATTCCAACGTTGAGGTTAAGATTAGTAAGATCATTTCCCCGAAGGAAATATTATATTCGGATGCAAAAATAATGCCATTTGTAGTGTGCGACATTCACGTTGCTACTTATTTCAAGGAAAAATTAACGGCCAAGAATTTTTATAGGATTTCCAAAATCGTTCGGGCCTGCAACAAAGAAAGACCCCTACCTACCCCACCCCACAAACCTTCCGAACGTACATCCCTCTCCCTTTGGAGATCATCCATGAACGTTCAAAGCATCATTGCTCTGGTATTATTGGGGACTCATTTAGTCGCTCCAGCACCTTTAGTTTCCAAAGTTCGTTCTCCTTTGATCCTGAGTAAGCATGCGCCGTCCAGGCGTGCAAGCGTGGATCTTGTGCGGCGGTAAGTTTTCATCGAATCTTCACGTACGTGAAAACAGCAAGTCTGATATTCTTTGATTCCTTTCTCCAATATACAATTTGTAGATCTCGTGAACCTAAGCACACAACGAAAATACGCCGTGCTGCTCCGAACGTACAGTCAGCGATAAACCCTGCATCGGGCATTGAGCAGCCTAAGTCTACCTCTAAAAAGACCGTTGTGGGACTTACTTCTTTCCTTGCCGCCGACACCATACTAAAAATTGCCTTCGAGAAGGCTTCTGTCACTTCGTTCCCATCCTCTCTTGCTGGAATGATAATTGCTTTCACTAGTCTGCAGGGAGTTAGGATGTTCAGACCAGTTGCGGCTGCGAAAATTGTTGCTTTTATGGGACCGGCTGTAGCTCTATTGAAAGTGTGGCTGCCATTATTTTTTGTGCCACCCCTCGTCGTGCTTCCTCTAAAGTATAGCCTGGTATTTGACATCGCTGGGCGTCTAGCCGTGCTCGTTGCAAGTGGATTCATCTTTACCCTACTATCGACAGCTTTCGTGTCTAACTTGCTTCCAGGACCACCGGCTAAAGACCTTGATACTATGGTAACTACGGCTGAGAAAGAACAAGCACCAAATCCTGGCCTCCCTGACCCCCGAAAGCCTTTAACAGTTGCATCTACGCTCCTTGTGCTCAACTTGCTTTTGCATGACAAAGTTGGCGAGATTGGGGGACAGACTATATTGCAGCGAATGTTTGGTGTCTCGTCGACGGCCACTGCATATCTTCTAGGAACAAGACTACCGGCAGCAATACGATCCGTTTTCCATCCTGTGCTCGCATGTGCCACAATCGCATCGGTCCTTCAATTTGTGCTCAGTGTGGTCACCGGCAGTTCCTACACAGAGACGTTAGCTAAATACTTCGGCGGCGGTTACGTGGGGGCTGGAGACATAATATCTCGCATGCTGGGACCGGTAATTATTAGCTTCGGCTTCCAACTCTACGTTTTCCGCGAAGTACTGATGAGTAACTTCCTCCGGGTGCTCGGAACAACACTGTTCGCCGCTGCGGCTAGTTTGCTCTCTTCCGCAAAACTTGCCTCGATGCTGAAGCTAATGCCCGTCGAAGCTGCTTTAACTCCGCTTACCAGGAGTGTAACCTCTCCTCTTGCATTGGCAGGGGCAGAAATTACGGGTGCCGATCCTTCATTATCTGCTTTTCTTGTTGCCATAACAGGCGTTCTTGGCGCAGCGCTTGGGAGGACTCTCCTTGAACGTTTCAAAATCACCAATGACGTGACCGCCGGCCTGGCAATTGGCGCTTCGGCTCATGGATTGGGTGCAGCATCGGTTTCCAACCAGCCAGTTAAGTTCTCCGCTGCTGCTTTGTCAATGACGTTGACAGGGTTGTGGACAGTGCTAATTTTAGCTGTCCCGTTGGCTAGAGATTTTTTGATCCGCATGGCAACTTCATAGTGATCAAAATGATAGAGATATGCACATACATGGGTCGTTGCTTTGATCAACATTGCTGAATCGTGCTGCATTGCAACACGGTTGAATCACATTGTACATTGCATCCAGTGCATGTAGTGATTGGGCAAAACCGTTTTAGTCAACAAGATTCATGGCTGCAAAACCATCCTTCTTCATGCAAGAGTCAAATTCGTGTGCCATGTTTTGACAGAGGAGCTGTCATAGGAGTGTTCGTTGCTAGCAACATGATGGCATTGAGTGCAGACATAGATGGTAACAAGTCAGCAATTTTTAGGATTAAACGATTTGATTTCTAGACATGTAAGATATGCAGCACGCTAAATTTATGCGCTATTATTTGCCGCTAGCTTGGCTGTGACTTTATTGCACACCATGATAATGCTGATATGATGATCATCTGCTAAATAATTTGTGAGGGGCATGAAATGCATGCATATGACGATTGTGTCGGATCATGTAGAAGCCTGTCTAAATGTTGATTTACATTAGTTTTTGACATTCGCGGCTCCTGGCTCCCTTTTCTCTCCACCACAAGCTTCACGATAAACACGATATGTGCTTCATTTTACCTCCATGTACGTAAAACCTAGTCAATACGTACTAGGAATTCATTGCATTCATAATTTTATGTACTCGAATATGCCGTATGAATTTATCTTCATTGATACTAAACATCCTTTAATGTGCACAACTCTGCACTGTGATAAAATGTGGCAATGTCACAAAAATGCAGGGTTTGTCCTAGCAGAGGTTGAAATAGCCCACGGGTTTTGCGTATGACGACTTCATTGCTACGAATTCTCATTTAATTTTTGCTTTGATTTCTCCTGTTGCTCAAGTAATCTTTTTCGTCTCAGATTATTCCGTTTCACAAGCTGTTAAATCCAGCAATAGACAAATTATTTGTGTAGAAGAGTAGAATTATTTGGATTATTCTGACCACTCTATAGGTAGTCTCTTTCTCAGTTTCCGTCATCTTGTCCCAATTTGCTATTCGACTAATTGTCCCGTCGCTGTTTATCTACAAAACAAGCCTCTCACATACAAACACAACTACGATGTCAAAGTGTTTTAAACATGTATACCACTACGGGTCCAAGCTTATCAAATTTGACATTTTCTCCGAGCTTGAGAGTGTTGGTTTCTGATCTTTTGGCATCCGAGGGAGCAGGAAGTGCAAGCATCGGTCGCTTGTCCTTTTCCCCTTCTTCTTCTTCTGGGTCTGCAGCTTTTTCGACGGTCGGTTCGTCCTCCATACCGGCCCTATGTTATATCGAGCGATAGGAATGCTCCGAATACTTAAGGATAACGCATAGGTAAGGTGGTGTTGGGCTATGGGATTCGTAACTTTGTGTGGGCCCCACCTCCTTCGGCCGAGTCTTTTCAAAGATTTGATTTTGACTGAATGTATCCCGAAAACTTCGATGATAAGCTGACATCTAATAATAGAGACAAAGTACATAATTCTATAAGATGTTTTCCCGATAAAAGTTGAACATAAATGAACTCATCGCGGTGCTGTTGAAAATAAGAGAAACTGTGCGGAGAAATTTCATGGGCTAAAAATTACGGGCTAACAAGAAAAACATGAAATTTCATCTTAGCGTCAGAGACTTCGGCATGTCGTTAAGAGAATATAGCGTGACAGAACTAGTAATTCATGTAGAAATGTTTTACATTTTGCTTCAGCGACAACAGAACACAACAAATAAAGGAAAATTCGAGAATCTACGAGAGCATTTCGAGAACTGGGATTGCCGATAAATTCTCCCTGTAGATCTAGGGGGGCTTTCTTTTTTTAGTTTTTCTCAATATTCAAGGCTGAATTCTTAACAAAATGCACACTCATTCAAACAGAAATAGGGATGCCTGAGTTCATACATAAAAATTCCATGGTCGGCTCGAATTTTTTAGGAAAAATGATCGTTTATGAGTGCTTACGACATAAATATTTTGTTGTCGATTCTAAAGAAACCCGATGCATTTTCGCTCAAGAAGCTGCATTCAAGTCTGGAAATAGAGAAAGTTATGATTTCAGTATCTAGAGTACAAAAAAACGGTTAGAGGTTCACTCTTTATTCCTTACGACATATAAATTAAATTGTCGTATAATATAATTGTATTACATTGGGATAATTTACTTTAAATACATGCTAAATATAAATCTGGACGAAGAATAGTCAGAAGCCGTAGAGCTCCTAGGGCGGAACCTCCCTCCAAGTTAGGTTTGTTGCCTCCCTCCTTCACTAGAGATAATAGCGGAAATCCCACACTCGTTCATAAAAATTGATTCGTTTCTTTATCGAATTTGACCGATCCCACTCCAAAGACCAAGAAATAGTGACAAAATTTGTGAGAGCATGCCTTGTTTCCTGACTCGATGCTGAAAAAAACTTTTGTTGAGAGACATAGTTTTTGCCTATGTTGCGGGAAGCTCTTAATCGACTTCAATGGCCGACATGAATGATGAATGTCTACTTCAAAAGAAAAATATATAGACGCTTACCTTCCGATGTTTGTGTGTTTCAGTAGGTACGTGGTTGGTCTTGGCGTACTCGCGTACGGAAACTACCGTTGAATAAGTAAAATATCTTCCTGACGACAAGCATGTCGACCGCTCCAACCGAAACAAAGGACAAATCGAAGGCCGACAGCACCTACTACTATTTCAAGAGCACGCCAGCTCATATAGCAAAGAACTATGTTCCACAGAAAATCGACAGCAACGGAGTGATGCCGGAGCAGACTCCTCGATTGCCAGTGGTAGAGAACACGCAAGGAAGCGCTTGGAACAGGATGGGAACATGGTTATGCATTTTTCTGAGCAGTGTCTGTACAATGTCCACTTAGCGCTGCCTACTACTTGTTGCTGTTTTAGGGAGGAGAAGGATTACTCAAAGTGGGCTAGGGATCGCCTGAAAGAGCTTCTATTAGAAATGGAATGTCCTGTCTTCTCCACTGGCGAGCTTAAAATCTCAGATGTAGTGACTGCAGAAGGCGATGTAAGTCGCAACACTTCCATCTTTGTGCCTCCGTCTTACTGTTTCACTCTCTCCTTACCACTCTCCCGAAAATAATGAAAAATCGATATAGAACGATGAAAAATATGCTGCATTTCTATTCCCAGGCTACGATACTGTATCTACGTGGTAAGAAACGATTAGGCTTCGAATTGAATCTCAAAGCAAAATGGAAGGGTGGGTACCTGCTTGTCAAAAGTAGTTCTTGAGAATGATTTATGAGCACAACAACAAGGGTAGTGGTTTGAGAAGAGTATTTGGATGCGAACATTTCCTCTGTGCGTTCGTCTCGTCTACCCCGTGTTACTTCAGGCAAGGTAAATGATAAAGAAGTCTCCGGGCATATAAGCATTCCTTCGTTGGATTCCGATGATTGGCCCGATGATATTGAGGTGTTAATCACAAATCCGTACCCTCCGCCATGCGGTTACTGAAATACTGCATCTGCTCCAAACACTTATTATTTCTTGCAATAACGTCCTAGATTGATTTCACGGCGGAGAAATCGGACTCACCTCACCTAGAAGCTCGCAGGTGACCTCCCCCCCCCCGGTTGTCGACGAAGAAGTAGGAAATGACTGGCTTGCTTATCTATGAAATCAGATACGTAAAAAGTATGAAATCAACTGTCATGAAACAGCTTAAGGTTTGGATATTTCTATCTCAAAATCCGGATGAAACTAATTCGATCCCATGTGTGTTTGGTGTAGACGTTCTACGATGAATTCAACGCTAAATAGATGAGGTGGTACAATCACTGAGGAAACTTAGCATTATTAGAAATTTAGTTACACCTCAGGGCGACTTGCGTGTGAAAAAAGTATGTGCAGAATATGGTTTTATCTAATAAATATCGCAGCCGTCAGTTTCTGCTGCAACACCTCGTGACTTCATGTGGTCTAGTGGTTGCAATTCATGGATAAATTCCTCGTGTATGTTGTTCGCAGCGAAGCGGTTGTATTGAATTTTTCTCGCGCAAAAAAACATATGTCTTGTTGCAGTGTCCTAGTGTCTAGGTGTGTTTAACAATTTATTACATGCTGTAGCGTGCATCCCGTCATGTGCGGCATGATCAGCAGCCAGATGTTCGCGCACGGCTATATGCACATAGCTGGCGGTACGTTACAACGCATGTGCAATCTAGCTGCGCATGAATGAAGTGATTCCACATTGTTTGCACATGGGCTTAAGTAGCACTGCAGCATGTTGATGTGTATGTTGCTAGTCATGCAATGTGTAGCTAGCTAGAGCGTCACTGCACATGTGGCGACACGTACGTGCAGATACAAATTAGAGCAAGCATGCTAGCATGGCTCATGAAACAATGATGTGTCATAGTGTGGCATAGAGGCGTTCTAGCGTTGGCTTGTCTATTTATTTCTTTACACGTGTTTAGTTCTGCTGACCACTAGACCATGCCATGCGATACCATTGTTATGCTGACGCTGATAAATGCTGGAACGATGCAGAGCACGTGGCATGTACCATGAGAACGCTAGAACGCGTCAAGAAATGCTACATGACAGCGACGTACCATGGTGTACGTATGTACGTATGCATCCAAATAAATTGACCTTTCTTAAAGTATCGGCATTGCCAGTGGTGGTAAATATTTCTCGCCCTCTTCTCTATGAGCATCTTGATTTTCTCTTGCATTGATATGCGAATTGGAAATACACTCGCCACTTCCCTCCTCAGACGACGGAGATTGTGGAGAACCAATAATCTGGGCCTCCAGCGCCATGTTCTCCCTTTTTGTTGCTTCTATATAGCATCACGTACGCACAATATTCGGTTTTTCGAAGTCAAAATCAAAGCTGTGTAGTTATATGAACAGTAGGCCGAACAACCTTCCTTGCGCCTTTTTTCTTCTTTCAACAAGCCTACACAACGTTGGGCGGGCTCAAAATCATAGATGGTTTGCAAGACCTGAGAAAATAAATTAGTAGCAGTAAATGGCCGACTTGGAAACGACATTGCCGCTGCTGCAACTTACCTTTATCGTCGCAATCGCCTCCACCACCCATCTCTTATCAAAATCTTTCATGGGTGCCTGAAAGGGATATCGAAAACAACGATCAGGAGGAGGAAGACACACGCTGCAGCTCGTTAGTCCCTCTCCCTTATTCTTCTTACCGCCTGCGTCTTGAACGCCCAATCTAGAGACTGGTACAGCCGCTTGAGCATGATGATGCCTGGGATGAGGTGTGATCGTACGTGTGTGGGTCATGGTGAGTTGCTTGTATTCGTGCGTGCGTGCGTGCGTGCGTGCGTGCGTGCGTGTGTGTGTGTGGGTGTGGGTGTGGGTGGGCCGCAGAAAAAATGTACTAAAATCATTCCTCAAGAAGTCCCATCGATGGATGATGAATTATTGCTGTCACGTTTCCAACAAAAATAATTTTCCCGTCATCACTCCCCCCACCCTCACCTTCCCGTGATGCGATTTCAGGGTACTGGCTCAGAAGCGTGACGACTTCCTGTGTGGACGCATCATCATTGCACTACACTCAAAACCAATGATGCTCTTTGTCATGGTGAACAGGGTAGTATACGTGCACGCACAAACCAGTCTTCTAGGCCGACGAAGAGGCCCGTATGCATGTTGCTTGCAGATAAATCGCGCCACGGCCTGAATGGGTTTATTATTGCATCAGTAACTATTGAAAGCGACATCTCCATCCCTCAACAACGAAGTCACAGCAGCAGCAGCAGCAGGTAGGTAGAAGCACTTACAGTGAAGTCCGGTGGGTGTGGAGGAAGCGACCTTCTGAGAAATCTGCTCGAGCGCATGTAGCGAAAATACATGCGAAACCTACACAATGGAGATTGGGCACGTGTTACATGTATCGCTATCGTGGGGAGATGGGAGGGCGGCATCCTTTTCCCAAACCCCCCCAACCTTTTCTGACCTTTCAACGGCCTTCTCTTCCTGGAGCTCTTCTGTAAGTCGTATAGATCTACATAGATTGTACAATGAGTGTGTACTGTGCGGCTAGCCACGCTGTGCTTTTCATGTTGGCGATGTATGCACGCTCCTTAGTTACTTTATTCTCCGTTTCGAGCCATTGTTCTCGCCGTAAAAGTCGCCGAACCCAGTCGCACTCTCATCCCCGCTTTCATCATCTGCGGCATCAGACAGGCCTGGTGATTCCGAGAGCCCGTCTGCGTTGACCCTCATCGCCTTTGGGAAGACCTAAGGAATACACAGTGATCCAGAGTCCCAAGATATTTCAGCTCGAGACTTTCTCGTGGCCAACCGGTTGTGTGAAGGCGTATATTGTACGATGGAGAACATTGCGTGTAAAGGAAAACAGTGTATTACATGAAAACATTGTTTTATGTGCATATATGTACATATCACATCCCCTGATCGATCGACAGATTTAAGTCTACTCTACGAAAATAGGCCTGGAGACAGTTTGGTCTAATGTAGTCTCCAAAGCTTTTAATCTCTATGCATATTTGAGCTAGAGCGAGAAATTGACGACATCGGTGCTGTCGTCGCCAGAAGCCACTATTCCTAGCTGGGACTTCGTTGCACACATACGGAGGGAATAGGTATAGATGGAGGACAACAGCAGAGAGAACAAATGATGATGGCGATGACGACGACGATGATGATATTGATGATTTTGGCGGAAGGGGAGGAAGGACAAGATGTATACGTATGATGGCAACAATTGCGATGCGTATTCTTTAGTTGATGATTTGCTTCTTCACATACTCCTTCATTCTTCTTATTAGCATACTGCTGAAGCACAGCTTCTTCGTAAAACCTACCCGGAATATGACAGGACAGCGTTTATTATTGCTCTTGGCTCATATAGAGTTTCTCCTCCTCCTCCTCCTCCTCCTCCACCTCGCTTCCCCCTTCTCTCTTGACTTTCTTTCCTTCTTATCCCCCCTCTCCCCCCATTCTTGTTGAATGACCTTTGGTATTGATGATACTTTTCATCGATGATAAGCTCGTCGGAAAGCACCGCGGATTCGGAGCTGTGATGGTTGTCTTTATCGGCAACGCTAGTCGAACTGCAGCTCGCAGCCTCGTCCTCTTCCATCTCCTGCCGCTGCTTTAAGGCGTTCTGGTTCACTAATGCCTGTCGCCTCTTCTGCTCATCCTCCGGGAGCGGAAGCTGAATGCGTGAGAAGAGGACGTTTGTTCCAAAAGAAATATTTGTTGTCTTTTTCTGTGTCAGTATCTGCTTGCTCTAATTGCCGTTTCTATTTTAAGTTGAAGGCATGTTCATAGCTCAAAGGATGGTGCTTCCGACCTCATCTTCCAGGTTGTCGTGAGGGTGCCAATTGTACTTCTGGTGGTGGTGGGAGAAGATTCTTGCATTCAGTCCTGCAAAAGATAGCATTTTAAAGTTTATTCGTCCTCCCCCTTTTCCTTCTCTTCCCCTCCCCCTCCCCCACCCCTCATCTCTCTCTCTCTCTCTCTCTCTCTCTCTTTCTCTCTCTCTCTCTCTTTCTCTCTCTCTCTCTCTCTCTCTCTCTCTCTCTCTTTACCCCTTCCTGCCTATCTATATGTATGTCAATATCCTCGTAGAGGCATAGATGTTCTATTCTCAACTGATTTCGGTACCATAATCGAAGTCGAACCGACGATTCAGCTTCCAGTAGACCTTCCCTTTGATACAGACGCTGCTGCTGCTGCTGCTACTGCTGTTCGCAGTAAATCGGTATAGCGTCTGCTGCCGCATCCACTTTCGCACATCTAATTTGCGTCAAATAATTTTTGAATAAACCCGTATCGAAGAACAGTCTTCATAAGCAAGGACTGCGCAATTAGTAGGCACAGGGCTCTTGTATATTCTAACAGTTTAAACGCAAACGGTGATGATTTTGCTCTACAACGAGAGTCGTAGCTTTGGACAAGATTCGCCATTTTGATTAGTATTTAAAATGTATACGATTTCATAATAACGACCTCTCATGTATAGGCGTTGCAGAAGTGACTCGTTATAGACGGCTGGCTTAATTTTCTCTATCGTGTATTTTGTCAAAGCACAACTGCGTATCACATGCGAGTGTTGATGAAGAGCTTTGTCACTGTGATCGTTCATGACTGAAAGACAATACCAAAGTGGACAGTAGCTCTATTTCGCTTCCCCGATTCCGGCAGCCCCTCCCCTCTATTTCATTGCATTTCGGAAGAAGAAATTGATTTAAGCGATCGGTGTAGATAGTTCTCTTTATTACTATCATCATTATTATCATTATTTATTAGTATTTACCTTAGAAAGCACTCCGCGAGCGCCTCCGCATCGTCGACGTCCCACATCTAGATTATTATTGGTATGATGGCGCAAGAAACAGGCATACTAGGTGACAGCGAGAGCTAAAGCTTTAAGACTACTTGTTCGATCACGTCGCATCGCTTCCAGTTTTCCCAGGCCCGAGAATCTAAATGGTTAATTTTTGGTTATCTACAATTGCTGCAATCGGGCCAATTAGAAGAATACTGCAGCGATTTGCATCAAGTTGGCGTTGTTTGTGTGAGGTTGAAATTTAGTGTATCTGTTCTCCCACGGTTGCTGGTAAATCCCATCAAGTACTTCCGAGAGTCTACATCGCTAGATACAGAGAGGGTGCCTGGCGCGAGATAGCTTCCCTGCCACAATTGGGTCTGTTCGATGAAGTATTCGCAGGATTCATGGGCATGAAGGAGAAGCTATGTTCAACTGTCTACATACTTGCTCAACCGTCTTTACTCGCACGAGCTGAAAAGGGGGACAGAGTTAGATGAAATGAAGTGGGAAAGACATCAGTTCGTCGAAACTTTGCTGTGTTAATCATCACTTGGTTACCTCCACGTTGTACTTTGGGCGTTCTTTGCTCCCAGGCGGGGATGTGTAGGTCACACGAAGCTTGGTGTGATCAGATACAATGAAAGCTACCATTATATAAGTAAATGACGCCATAAACACAGCCATAGTCCACACGGATATCCCTCTCCCCCCCCTCATCTTCCTCCAGCTCCAGCCGGGGTCTCGTATCATGATACTACATGTACTCGATTTTGATGGTGTTTTTTTGTCGAAGCCAAAGTCAAATATTCATGGTTATTCAAAGGTATATTACCACCAGTTGAATTTCCCGATCCTTCCATAGAGGGAGTTCTCATAAAATACTGTTCATGGTTTTCCTATCTGTTATACCTAGCTTAAATTTATGCCCAAATCATCGAATGCTTTCCGGACACTGTGCTGTGTAGAGTGCTCACAGAAAAAAAACTCTGCCACGAACGAAAAAACCGGGAAAAATATCGGTGAAATTGCTTCGAACACGTGGAGATTCATCGTTCGCACGAGAGATGACCTTATGTCGCAGATGTAGATTAGGATGGATTCCACCGAGCCTTTTTCTGCTTCGGAGTCACGCATGCCTTTTCTTTTCAATTCCATTATTCGTTAGAACACACAAAGCAGCGACTTGGAATGCGATGAAATGAAGGGCGTTTATGGGAAGAGACATCCAAAAAATCACGGATATGACTGAGGCCGAGCGTCAGGAGCACCGCGATCTGGCCAGCAGTGCCGTAGACGGAGACGCGTACATCAGAGGGGGAGACGCCTTTGGTCCGAGGTGGAATGCCAACTAGAGATTGTTGTTCCATTCAACGCCCTCTTTGACCAGATTTCGGAACTAGATCCTTGCGGAGCGTCTCTGTCGGGTTAGCATGCGTGGCATGCATCAGTTGGTACACGTGTGCTTGCTGTTCCTGCTCGGGTCGATATCCTCAATCCAAAGTGCCACTGCAGCAGCTACCACGGAGAGAAAATCAACGGAAGCAAAACATATAATGCTTGTGTCTCTGCATTTGAGAGGTCATATCACGCCATTGGCGCGGTTGGCTCGCGAATTAGTGTCGCGTGGTTATCTTGTCACATTTGCTACACCGGATGCAGGCTACGTGCTTGCTGAAACTGTGCTTCATGCATCTGGAGCTCAAATAGAGCTTTTGGGTACAGATCCTCCGGGTCAAGTTCAGCGATTAAACCATCTTGAAACCGCAGAAGCTTCTCGACAGACTCCTCCCTGGGGGCTGGCCGATTTAATCGATGCAGTATATCTTCCCTACTATCTAACAATGTTCGACCCAGTAAGGGAATTGGCAGAGCGGCTACAGCCAGATTTTCTTGTTGTAGATGTGGCCACACTGGCTGGTATAGATGTAGCACAGCTGCTAGGTATTCCTTATATTGTAAATAGCCCTACACTTTTATTCCACGGAGACGATGCGCCGTATTACTTACCTGCTCTTGGTTCTGGATTCTCTTTAGAAATGTCTTCGTGGCAACGTATTTTTAGCTTTTTCCTGCCTAGATATATAGCTTTGTCACTGTCATCGGTGTTCACGGATTTAAACCTGATAAGGCACGACCATGGCTTGAAGCCTCATACCACTTTTAATGAAATATTAGGGCAAACCATTCTACTTGTGAATACCGCATTTGGATTTGAATATCCACGTCCTTTGTCTCCATTTGTAAGGATGACAGGGCCACTCATGCCACCGGAAGAAACTAGTTATGATTATAAAACAGAAGAAAATCCCATGCCTAGAAAACTTCTCAAATTTTTGGACTCCAGGTCCAATAGCTCCTCATCATCGATCAGGCCCGTTGTCGCTGTAATGCTTGGAGAGCATAGCATGGCTCCGATAGCACCAGGTTGCATACGAAAACTGTCTGAAGCTCTTGCGGTGCGGTTGCGACCAGAAAACTCGACAGATTATAGAATATTATGGGCTTTGCGAAGACGACACCATGATCTGTTGCCATTTGAGGAAGCAGAAGATGGAACGCCGACCGCAACGGTATGCGTGCAGCCCGACTTCTCTCAAGTAGAAGTATTTCAGCACCCTGCTGTCCGCGTGGTTGTATCGCCATGTGGACTTCCAACGGTGCAGGAGGCTTTGTACTTCGGGAAAGCGATTTTGTGCCTACCCGTCATTGGTGACCAACATGATGTGGCAGCACGTGTTGAGTCCTCGGGAACAGGGATATCAGTGCCAAACTGCAAAGACACCCCACCCTCAGTACTGCGTTCCTGTATTGAAGATTTAGTGACAAACAGAGATTATCGACGTAATTCTCTCAAAATTGCGGTGAGCCTGAGGGAACGAGGAGGCACACCGAAGGCTGCCGATATTGTAGAATCGACTTTGCGGACAGGAATTTTAAACTTAGAGGACGTTCCTGCGCATATGCCATGGCACTTACGGACGTCTCTTGATATTCTTTGTGTCATTGTTGCATCACAGTGCCTCATATTATTGATAATCAAGTTTTGTTTCAAGAGTCTGTCCTTTACCTTCAAACAATTTGTTCCCGGTTTTAATGGCAAACACCATCATGGATACAATGAGACCTCTTCTCACAGCGAATCAAAAATTGGAAATGAAATAGATTTGAATGCAAGAACGAAGCTACAAGTTGATCATGGTAAGATGTAGCTTAGAAACACAAGTTAGTTTTCGCGTTGTCTGGGGGAAATCTTACAAATTATGAATCTGTGCCTATAATAGGTGAATATTCATCGGTTCGGGCAAATGAAGAAGACGGGCTGTGTAAGCGTCGCAGAAGAAACGGAATGAAATGAAACCATTAATGTTTCCGCGATCAAGAAGATGCAATCATATTGTGCTATAGCGTACAAGCATTTTTATTAAATATTATATATATATATATATATATATATATATATATATTTAGATATGAGACGAATGTAATGAATTGATTAAATCTTTTCAATGGTTATCCTGCTGTAGCTATGCAAAGCAGCGGCTACAGCGCTGATGCTGTGTCGGTTTGTCTCCACTAGATGTATATATATATATATATATATATACATATTTATACATATTACATGCGCGACTTGTACAAGCCATGCCGCGATGCCGCGATGCCACATTCCAACAAAGATGACGCTAGCTGAACAACGGCCACACTGCAACTACTAATTAGGTGGCACTCTGCATGCTCTAGCTGGCGTGCACCGACTACTAACACCATGCAATTAAATGCTGCACACTCTTTAACTCTCCTAGTCGCATAATAGCGTAGTCGCTATGCGTACGCCGTAGCAGGCTCGCCTAGCTACATGTAGCTAGCTATGCATGCTTGCTGACATGCACATCAAGCTAGCTAGTAAGCGTAGCTGTAATGTATATAAGACGTATGTAACATGCAATGAAATGTTCAAATTTTTTCAATGGTCATCCTAATGTAGCCGTGCAAAGCAGCGGCTACGATACAGCGCTCAAGTTGTGTCCATTTGTTTCCAGTCTAGCAGTGTCACATGTTGCATGCATGAGAATAAAGCTGTATAAATATGTAGCAACTGTTACGCGTCGTGCGTTCAGTGCTGCGATGCGTTCTGAGGTTTCGTTTAAATAAAAGCCTAGCTAGGCAGAAAGTGCGGGCGCGCATGCTAGCATGCACCAGTCTAGCAGTGAAAGCTGTCGAAAAAAAAAATGCAAAACAGTGCACTTATTTCAGCTTTCTAGCTTTTATTATTGTTAGCGCCGCTCTCTTGCATCATGCTCGTAGCTCATGTTATTCATGTTTGTACATCTTGCGGTAAACTCTAGAACTACATATATATATATATATATATATATATATATATATATATATAATATTTACACATATCATACAAGTATAAAATTAGTCAATTGGCACGTATTTCTGTTGCCCATGATGTACTGTCAAAAAATAATCTAGGATTGAATAGGAAGAGGAAGGATGTTTATTCATGGAGTACATTTTCAACATATTCTCAACATATTCTCGAAGACCCTTCATTCACTTGGATATAATTACCACAGTGAAGGTATGACTTCGTATAAATGCACCGACTCTCCTCTATCTAGTTGTTGAATCCATGCCATTTTGATCCTGCAACGTGATTAAACTAGTGACCGTTATCCTTAATGTAGTAGCGCCTGTAGATTGGGGATTCTTTCTTGTCAGCCTCTGATAATTAGAAACAAAAGCTTAGATCAGGTTTTAAAATTTTTTCCCTCAAATAATAAATCTACCAGAAACTGGGATCATAGCTGCTCCAACGAAGACAACTCCCCACCCAATTGCGAAGGGGAAGTTGTATGGCCTCGACCAGATTTTGACAGAGTAGTTGAAAAACGATCTTAGAGGCATGATTCCTGTCAAAGCATTTCATATTAGATAACGTTTACTATTGTGTTACCCCTGTTATTTCAAAATTTGAATATGTAATGTCATCGACATTAAAGAACAAACTTCCTCCAGTGACGAAGAAATGAAATCATACCGAAACACAACATCGTATTTGGTTTTGCCGATGTACAAATTTGAAAATGGATTCGTAAAGAGTATTGATTTCTATAGATTACGGCTGTATTGACCAAACTCCACGTTTGACACGGCAAGGTATAATCTAGTACAGAGGGGGGGCTCACCAGAATTTCAGATTTGTGAGAAAGTGAAAAATTCCTCGCAATATTTTAGATGGAATATACTTATCTAATGAGACATGTGAAAAAACATGACGCAATACTAATTTTAGCGATACATTTCGCATACGATCCCATAAGTAATTATCAGATCATTTTGGGTTCTTTTTACAGCTGATTTCCCTACGGAATGAGGTACTAAAGTTCCATTTTGTTGCCTTAATACCATTTATCAATTGAAAAAGAACGGCTACACAGACTTCTTGCAGATAAATATATCTAAATACCTCATCAAGCTCGCAACGCGATTTCCCAAACCAGCCGATAAATTAATTTGTATTTGGAATTTGTTGCGACAATTCAGAAGAGATTATTAAAGAAAAATTGTCCTTGTTCTTATCCATACGACATAACTTTAAAGGATCTGTATGATCTGGAATATGCAGGCCAGAAAAGGCGGAGGCATGGCAGAATGCAAGTCGCTTCAGTAGAATCTTCGAGCTGAGTTTTTGTCCGGACAGATTGAAAATAATATATTTACGACATCAAATATTTTGTGTCGTATATTTAAAAAGAGATGACATAAAGTTTCTCCGTCAGCCTAACTTGCCAGAGTCCACCCCCACTTCGCTTCTACGAGTAGCTGTAGTAGCTGAGAGGGGGAGACAAGCTTCAGGGAGGCAAATTTTGCAAGGGAAAGAGGAAAAAATTAAAGTACTGAAGTTCCAGGTACGTGAATTTATCAAGATTTCAAACAAAGCATAGTTTACACGTAGGGAAATTGTGTTTGAAATTGCTCCGCGCAAGTAGTTGATTTGTGATGGTTTTGCGTATGTCTATGTTAGGTAAAACTGTGTTGATCCCCGTTTTTTGTCCTAAATCTCAAGGATAGACGTTCACAGAACATTTGCGACTTGGTGAATAGAGAAAGGCAGCAATGGCAAACAAAAAGAGGCAGTGCTCCCAAGAGGAGGCAGCGATAATAGAGAAGAAGCGCCGTCTAGAGACCCGGCTTCGGTATCTTCAAGCTCACTTACGCCACATTGAGTACGGTGAAAATAGGGGGATACGCACTCCAGTGGGGGGAGGCGGCATCAGCTCCCGTACCCCCACATCCACTACTCGCTCTGGCCGGGTCGCCCAACGACCGCCAAAGTACGATGAAAAACCACAGCCTGTGAAGCTAAGCGGGGCGCTCAGTAAATGCCGAAAGCTTGTGGATGCACTCCTAAATCAGAAGGGGAGCTGGATCTTCGCTGATCCTGTCGATCCAGTGAAATGGAACATTTCCAACTACTTCAACATCATCAAGAAACCCATGGACCTGGGCACTGTGAAGAAGAACCTCTCCTCGGGGATGTATCTAGATGTGGATGCTTTCGGCGCGGACATGAGGCTTATCTGGGCAAACGCGATCAAGTATAATGGTGTAGGCACCGACATTGCCAAGGTTGCAAATCAAATGTCTGATTTCTTCGAGGATCGATTCAAGAAAATACAAAAGGTGTCCTTCCGAGTGGGTAGGGACGGAAAGCTCATGAAACATTCGTCCTTCTCAAGAAAAAGCAAGAAGAAAAAGTCGAAGAAAGCGCCAGTAAATCTTTCCGACCAAAATCTCGAGCTAATCAAGCTGAAAAGAGAGATGGAGTCAATGCGAAAGACGATATCAAACTTTTCCTCCAAGAAGGGTGTCAGTGGTAAGGTTATGACCGAGAGTGAGAAGCGTACCCTATCTGAGGACATAATGAACTTGCCGCATAGCGAACTCGAATTGATTGTGGATATCGTCTCTCGTTGCATGCCAAACCTAAGGGATGATGATAATGATGAAGGGTATGAGATCGACCTCGATGCTCTAGATAATGATACGCTCAGAGAGCTTCAGCAACACGTTAGAAGAAACAAGCGGAGTAGTAAAAAGAGCACATCAAGAACAAAGACTCCTACCCGTCCATCGCTTGACCCACCAAACATTTCCCGTCACCACTCTGCTCCAGCACGATCGAGCTATAATGATAGCTCAAGTAGTGAATCATCCTCAGCAAGTGACTCCGAAAGTAGTAGCGACTCAGAGGTAGGTGGAGGTGGCGGCAGGGGGGGTGGGAAAAAGGGTATGAAGCAACCAAGGAGTAGAGCTTCTGTAAAGAAACAACAGCCGTCGTATGGTGACCCCTCCCTGTTTTCCGCGACCGATATTGCTCCGGAGCCATCGCCCACCGAGATGAGCCGACAGAACTCGCAAGACTCAGAGGTAGCAGTACATATCACTTGCTTCACTCTTACCCACTCTAGATGTGTGGATGCTTGTTTTGTTTCTTTCCCGCTCATGTACATTCGCTGTGTCCTTAGGATGTGAAAGTGAATTCTGATGCATGGAACAACCTGGGTGCGGACACCGAACAAGAAAGGAGGACTAGCAGTAACGGGGATGGCAAGAACAGGCTGTGGGCTGAATTCCAGCGAAAGAAGCAACAGCAGAAGGAGCAGGAGGAAGAGAAGAAAAAACTCGAGCTAGAGGCTGCGAAGAAGAGGGAAGAAGAGCTCGAGAGGAGAAAAGAGGAAGAAGAAATGGCTCGAAAATTAGCCGAGGAGCGTGCGAAAGAGGAAATCGAAAGGAAAAAAATGGAGGCTAAAGAAGTAGAAAGGCAGAAGCAGAAAGATTTGGAAGCTCGTAGGGAAGAAGCCCGGAGAAAGAGGGAGCAATCGGCTAGAAGAGGAAAAGTTGACGATCTTGATAGCGGAGTGGACCTGTTTTGAAAGAAATGTTATTTTCGACCCAGCATTTTCTGTTGAGAACAAAGCCGAATGACATATTTTATACTCGTGTCCATGGTTGAACATTTAGCATACAACTGTGTGACCCTCCAGCGCAATGGTCATAGACATACACTAGCAAATTTGTATTGCTGAAGTAATAAGCGAAAATCACACCTCGATCACACTCCCACAGCTGCAAGCGTACGATGTGCTTTCAGCAAAATTTTCACCGTCGCCATGTTTCTAGTAGAACATGCGATGCGTGGCCTGCTATCCTGCACCGGAGATTATATTTAGCGTAACGGCATCGAGAATAAGGCGGTATAATGGTTTGGAATCGCTGCATGATATGCATGCATAGCTGTGTGCACGTACGTTGCTATTTCAACTTTTTTTCTGTGTCTCATCAACCAGATTGTAGTTGCAGCTAAGCTATACATATAATGTATCGTATGTGCCTGACATCTTGCCTGGTATTTGCTTGCAATATAACAATGCAGAGGCATCATTGATGCGGCAGTATATTTAGTCAATGTGAACGTGCGCGCCGCGCTCGCACGCTGGTTAAGCTACTAGGTCATTGTTTCCTAATTATGTCATCGGTTCCTAATTGCGTAAAAGGGCAGGGAGGCTGGATCTCGAAATCTATTGTGTCTTCCATTTCCTCCCCATTCTCTCGTAAGCTGCCATCCTCATTAGTATGATTTATGTCGCTACCACTACTGCCACTGCCCGTGTAGCAGCAACTGCGCGGCACATGAAGCTCGACTGCCCACAGATAAAACTCACCACTACGATCATGCTCCTCGTTGTCTGAACTAGAGTCCTTGTTGTGATTTTCCTCCATGTTTCTTCGTCGCCTTGGTTTTAGCATAATCGGCACGGCACCATAGCGTAGATCCTGCACCAGCGGGTTTCCGATGGACTTCATGTGTCGGCGGATCTGGTGGGTGCGGCCATGCTTCGGCCAAAGATCCACCAAACTTGCGCCCTCTGGGAGTCGTTCCCCGGCTTCCACACACCATCGCTCTCTCAGATCAGCAGGCGAGAAGTACTCGACGACTGCGAAATCGGTTCGCGTTTCCTTTCCTTCCATGGGAGTGTCTATCACACCCTTACTCTCTTTAAGCCTGCCACTCACGAGTGCCCTGTATCGCTTTCGAATTCGCCGCTGTTGGAATGCGAGCGACAGCTGCTGCAACGGCCTCTGTGTCTTGGCGCATAGCACTAATCCTCCTGGTGGGGTGTATCGTTCCATCATCACCGTCATCGTCATCATCATAAGCAGCAGCAGCAGCAGCAGGAAAATTGTCATAAAATTTAACAAAATGATACATTCATGCATGCATGCATGCATGTGTGTGTGTGTGTGTGTAAATACACAAAAGGATGAATTGAGAAATAATAAAAGGACAGGTTAACAAATATCTCCCTTGCTTCTTTGTCTCGCAATATCATTTATTGATACCTGTAGGCTTATCGAGGCGATGGGTACAGCGTGGCTTACGAAGCACGGCTCTCTGTAGAACGGCAAAACCACTACAGTCAACCAACACGTAGCACATGTAAGCATATTCTATATGTATATATATATATATATATATATATATATATATAGTGCATGTTTGCGTCTGTGTGATACAATGTATTTGTAGAAAATCCTGATGAGCATTTCGTACACATACAGTTCTCTCCTCCCCCATCCTCCAGTCCACTTTCTTAATTGTGACAATATAAAGATTATCGTAGTCTTAGGGTCTCTTTAACCGTGGCCGCAGTTGGCTTGAGTATTCTGCAGATTGCTTTCTGAAGAGTCACCTCAGGTGTTTTCCCGATTGTTTGGATTCCGGGTGGCTTTGATACGACCGCAATATCATCATTCTCGTAAATTACCTGAATGATGGTGCAAGTAGTAAACGAAGAACGACGACACGAAAACAGCGGCGGCATTCTTGCCAAAAGGAAAAAAGATAGATGTTTTCCCAACGGGTTCGTCAGCAGCCTAGTATTCAAAAGCGCTGATTTAAGGATTCTTAGCGCTCACGACCGTGACAAAATATGGGCATTCTCGATGTTTTCTTGCCACGTTTGATTGCTGCTAATGTCTGAGTTGCGTTGGGTACTGACCAACCTTAACGTCAGGAAGCTCACGGTCAAAGTCATGGGCGAGAAAATTTGAGGGCTCGTGGCGCTCCCTCCTGCAGATTTTGTCGCCAGCACGACAAACATAAGTCGTCGGCTTCATTTCTCCATTTACAACGACGTGGCCTCTCCGCACAGCCCTCTTCGCCGATGACACTGAGGGGTACCTGATGAGAATGGGACTTCAGCGGGAGGGGTGGATGGGAAAGAAATGCTGACGCAATATGCCCCTTTCGATACACCCCCTACCCCTATCCCTCTCTTTTGATTTCATCTGACATTTCTGGGGCCAAATCATTGAGCGCTTGGGGTAATTTGCATGGATTCATGCCGGAGGTGGGGAATGTCGCTAGCTCGTACAGTGAATGCCGCGGGGAGCCAACCTTGGCGTCGCTACTATATTTACTGTGATTGCTGCTACTGCTGCTTTCTAGGCTAATCGAAGAGGCTTGTGTTGAGTTTGGCGAGAGATGAGGCCTCGTTCCTCTTCTTTTCGCTCCACCTCCTCTTCTCCTCGATTGACTACCGATCATCCTCGCCATTGAGGGATGATGGCTGCTCCCCACCCTCACGGTCGTTTCTGTAGCCCTTCTACCCCTTGATGTCCTAGCAGCCGGCAGCTGGAAGCGTCGTTTGGATATGCCTTCTGCTGCAGCTACTCCTCCCCTGACAGCATAGATACCATATCTCAGAAAGATGCTTGACCGAATATATCCGAGAAAGTTGATAACCGTCGGAATCCGCGTTGATTGTTACTACTCCGTAGTGCTCGGAGGGAGAGGTAGCCCCTCATCATCACCAGAATCAGCAGAGAGAGCAATACCAGAGCCAGCGAATGCCCGTACGATTTAGACGTCAGAGAGCAAAACTGGAGGCTCGGTAGCATTGGGGGGTTGGGCACCTGAGGGGAGGGGGCGAAGCACTTTGGTGAAAAATGGGGTGGCTTCAAATGATTTGGAAATGGCTCTATGACTTTCTGTCCCTCTCTGTCCAGAACGGGGAGAGGGATGTATTGTAAGCGATGAGCGCGTTGGAATCCTCGAGAGAGGTGTGTGGCTCAGCCAGCGTGTACTCGTCTTCCGATGCAGCCAGCCCTCTGTCACAAAGGGCGGAACTTCTAGACACGTAATCATCGGGAAAACTTCTGAGGACGCTACTGGAACGCTTATTCTCACGTAGAAAATGAAAAACGCATTGAATCTTCTCTTTGCGACTTGGCGTTATTTTGGTTCTGAAAGCCAAAAGGGCTGAGCCCTTGAACCCCTTTGGTTTCGGCTAATTATGATCGAGACAACATCCTAGATCTAGTAAATTTTTGAT
>ADNK01002378.1:52500-76122 GCA_000320545.1 Bigelowiella natans CCMP2755
GATTATTGTTACAAGAAAACTGGCCAACGATGGTGGAATAAGCTTTTTGAACTAACTGCGTATTTGTCATTAGGAGGAGCAGGGGATAGCGGCGACAGGATGTTTCTTCAAGAATCGTACATCTACTTCTTTTCTTTCAGCTTCCCCGCCCCCCCAAAAATAGATTTCGATAGAATTTGACCTCTTATTTTGATGCAGTTAGAGGGAGTAAGTAATGGTAGCACTGTTTAGAGAATGCACACACTACTCTTTCGGCCAAGCATAAAAAGGCCTACTTTCCCTTCCCCCCCGCCGCCCCCCGCCCCCTCATCATCGTCACACCTCCCTCTCCTCCTCCTCCCTTTCTTCTTTGCCTCTTCCAATGGGCCTCTCATTAGAGGAAAACAGCGACAGTCAGGAGAAGCAGCATCGGTGCGGAATGGTGGCAGCGGAAACGGGCAGAACAGTGTGACCATTATCAAAATTCCATTCGGGTATCGATTGCGTTGGTAGCCTTTTTTGGTAGAAGTTATAGTAAATTAGCCTTTTCCCACCGGGCTGTGATATTATCCTACCCCCCCAGCGATAAGCTTTGGGTACCACTCCACCTATATCCTTGTTTTGCTCACATATATTGACTTCGTGAATTCATATTCATAAATGTATATGATCGCCCTTCTGGTGGTACCATATTAACTTGGATTGTTTGATAAGGTCGTTGCTCGAGACCAACAGTGACTCGTGGATAGCTCCAGACTACAATGATAATAACGCTCACAACGAAAGTACACATGATGAAACGATCAGCAGTAAGCAGGCCATTCCTACTGCAGCGGCCGCTTCATCGTTACAACTCGATGTCGGCTCGTCTCGTGCGCTTTTGGAGAAGGATTCATGTAAAAAATGTGTCTATGTTTGATGCAGAAGAGTTGCTACGCTTCTTTTAGGGGCACTTTTACACCAACGATTTTCGCTCTTATACGCATGCATGACCAACCAGCAGATACACTGCTCTCGGTATCACTCTACTGCTGGGAATAAGCGATTTTTCATCATGCGATATTAAACGTCATAGTTTCAATTGAAGCCATTTTATTGGTAGCCTAGCCAGAAGAGCGCTAACTCAGCAACCACACGCGTCGATCGAAACAATTAGCTTGCCTACTTTGTTGCCATGCTAGCACGCGAGCAGCACAGGCATCTAAAAGTGTGGGTGAACTGCATGTACGCTGCTAAGAAAATGAAAGCATAGTAACTACCGAAATGATCAACGCACATGTGCTGCACCACACATTGCAACCATCATGTGTGGCCCCATAATTAATCCCCGCCAGTGCCACCACAACGAGGCGCATCAAAGAAAGGCACATCAAACGAATTGGAGACATGTGATCACAATGGCCATGCTTATCATGCATGCAAAAATTTAGAATTTTAGATTGATACCTAAAACACACTATATTTCTGCGAGCGTGCGTGGGGAACGACGAACCGCTAGACATTAATCACTAACACAATAACTACAACTACTACTACTGCTATTAATACCACTACTATTCCTACTACTCTTACTAATAAATACTACAACCGCTGGGCAGTGCTACCACAGTACGTCTCTTTGTGACGCCTATTGCGACATGCCGAGAGCTGTCTCCTCCATGCACATGTTAAACACATCCTCGAAGGCCTCAGCAGCTGACTGCTCTCTTTTTAGGGCGACATCCAGCTCTGATGGCGCGCATGATACGAACGTGTCCGCAATATCCGCAGCTCTGAAGTACCTGGGTCAGCACACATGGAAAACGGCGAGCTGTTGACTTTCCTCCTCGACGATTGTTGGAATGTGCGTGTCATTTTTCTTACCTTCGGTAGTCGACCCTCTTCGCAGAAGTTGGACTACTTTCCAGCGGATTTCTCTTCGAGATAGCTCCGCCTAGCTCTGCTGTAAAGTTCGTGCATGTCGTTTATAAAGAAGGCCGAGGAATTTATTTTCGGTTGTGATCAGGTGAAAAACTAGTGTTTTATTTGCATCATAAAATGATCCCAGGAGGTTTGTTTTTTAATATTCATAAGTGAATCCGTGTCTAGTGCGTTTGTCTTTGCAATCGTCGTTTTAGATTCTGTTTCAATTCTTTCCCAACGGTGCGTTGGGTTTGTGGATAGATGTAACACCGTCGCTGAGCTTCTTCTTCGGTATCCTGGGATAAGACATGAAGATGATATGAGCATCTTTCCTCCCATACATACGAACACGCAACCACACAAACACGCACTCACACAATGTCATAGAGGTGCAAATGTATAAATATCTGGTATATCGACATTCTCGTTCCGAGCTTCCTATTCTCCTTCGATTCCTCTTTGCATGCCGCCAGGTGCTTCAAAACACCCTTACGACCGTCTTGATCCCCATCATAATCCTGACCAACACAACAATTTCACGGCCGCTCACAAACATGAGATATATCGCTGCAGAGTCACCTGCAAGATCTTGATGCTTTTTCTCCTGGATTTCGGGCTAAGCGCGAAAGATCCTCGCCGATTCTTCACAATGCTCGCTCTAAGTTAGGCAGCAACTTATTGTTTGGCGGTGATCGATTGAGGCCGTTCATAATCCAACGGAAAATGTGAGAAGTGTTATCTCAAAAGCTCTCTGTTTCTCTCTCTCTCTCTCTCTCTCTCTCTCTCTCTCACACACACACACACACACACACACACACACCCCTTCTTGCATATCCCAATGTGCATACTATACAACTCACGAATACCGTCGCACACTCTGTCGCCGCTTCTTTTGGGCCTTTGATAACATAATTAATTGGAATGAAAACGATGAAATGAGTGCGAAACTGGAGATGAAACCCCAATCGAAACGTTCCTGCAACCAATAGCTCACAGGAATACCCCGGCCCAAATGAAAAGGCAAAAAGAAAGGCTAGGCGGAGGAGATCTGGCTTGAGTAAGATATGTTATTTACTGCAGGAATTTACCTGTCGTTTCTCCTTCTCTTTAAGCTCCGTTTCGGCGGAGCGCAGGTCGCGAAGAAAACCACAGAATGTCATCAACACTGTGTTCCAGTCACGGCTATACACATAGTAGCAACGAGGGAAAAGACGCCAATAACGATGGCGACATCAGTAATGATTCGTTTATCGAGGTTACTATGAAAGGCAATACGCAAACAGAATGGCATATTATTATTCCTATTGCGTGCAATGTATCTATCCGACCCTTCTTCTTTGGTGGATTTCTCCCCAAAAAATGACTGCAGCCGTAAAGACATCTCTTCAATCTCCTCCAATGTCTCCATGAGGCTGTAAAAGGTGGTGGTGTAGCTTTAAATAGTATTGTCCCGAACTCCATCCCCCCCCATCAACTCCAACAGAACACTCGTGCACGGGGTTGTATATGATACGGAGCTTTCAACGTAACAGGGTTAAATCCCGTATTAGACGACAGCACCAAAAATGAAGTCATGAGTGACACATGCTTTCATTTCAATCAGCTTCATCGGCGTTAAATCATTAATGTATTCATGTGAGCCGGCAAAGGATGTTGGTGCGGAGCAAGGTGACAGAACCTCGAGGCTGCAGATCCCCATTCCTCCACCGCATACTTTACTACGAAATGAAACCTTAGATAAAGATTGGAGGCAGAAGGGGGGAAACAGCAAGAGAGTGAGGTTTTGCAGCCAGAAACACGAACGAGAGACAGGCCAATCACATGGACAACGAGATCACAACAACATGTATTAAACGAGTGAATCAGTAAGCGACCT
The DNA here is from genome assembly GCA_000320545.1 of Bigelowiella natans CCMP2755. Taxonomy (NCBI): domain Eukaryota; phylum Cercozoa; class Chlorarachniophyceae; genus Bigelowiella; species Bigelowiella natans. The sequence goes on from ADNK01002378.1 coordinate 56,258, forward strand.
GTCCTTGCGAGCTTCATCTTCTGCGTAGTCGAATGCTGGCTTGATGCTATCAAAGGCCGCATTGTCCTCTTCCCCCTCCATTTCCTCATCCTCCTTGCTGACAACTTTGGCGTGCTTCTTTTGGATCGACGCGGAATTCTTCTCCTTCTTCTTCTTTTTATCCATCTTCATCTTCTTCTTATTAGTCTCCTCCTTCGTCTGAGAGTTTGTGCTCTTTCCTATGTTTCCATCCAGGAGATCCCGTGCCTTATCTGGATATACCATATAGCCCAACGTTAGGATTATCACCCACGAATCTGCACCCCGTAGTATGCATAATACTATCGATCATTTGGCATGTACTAACAACTTTCCATGTCCCGCCCCCCATCCGAATTCCGAAGGACCCGTGGTGCTCAGTGCTAGGGAGGTGGAGGGGGGATGGGAGGTGGGAGGAGTGACACCTTGGTCATTGGTTTCTTTCCTTGTCTTCTTCTCAGCCTCGATCTCGTTGCAATTCTGCTGTCCTTCTTTCTTATCTTCTTCATCGCCGTCACCAGCTATTCGTTCCACTTCTAAAGGAATCCCCGCTATTTCGTACAGCGACTTCGTCTTCAACGTGAAAGCTCCGATCGAGGCTTTGAGGTCGTTATGGTTTGCCTCCAAAGCTCTCTATATTTGCAATGCAATTGCGTTCAGAGAGAGAGGTGCCGGATTGATACGCAAAATTTGTAAGTAAGCTTTTACCCGTCTTTGTGTTCTTTGACTAGTGTGTGTGTGTGTGTGTGTGTGTGTGTGTGTGCGTGTGCGTGTGCGTGTGCGTGTGCGTGTGCAGATGTTACTTCTCGCTTATTCACACCCACCATACGTGTTTGCCGAATTATGATGAAGAAAGAGATGCGTACCTCGAAAATCTGCAAATCTTCAAAGACGGACCGAGCACCCTCATGTTCCGGCTGGAGAGAGGAAAGCAAGTAGATGGGGTGGGGGGGGGGAGGAAGAAATGGCGCAATATATATTCTACAGTTGGTTTTACTTGAATTTGAACGATGTATGCTATCATCAAGACGCCCTCCCCCCCCCCCCAACCCCGTGATGAAACACACCTGCTGTATCATCTTCGCCAAGAAGTGCAAGAGAGTGATATTGCCCTTACCGCGAATAGACCCTGGTAAGGAGTTGACGGGCAGAGAGCGGGGGCCAGTATGAGCATGCGTTTCAGAGAGTCTTCGCAACAATACTCATATTGTTGGTGTTTTATCGGTATCATCATCATCATCATCATCATCATTACGAACCGAGGCTCGAGAGAATTCCAATTTTAAAGCCGTGAGTACTTCGGCCTAGAAAGAAAAATCGGAGAAACGGTCAGCACTTGACGAGGAGCCAGCCCCCTTGCCCCCCTGTTCCCCTCTCTCCAGTCGTTCGGTCAGAAACACGACTACGAAGATCCAGAGAGGATAAATCAATCGACACTATTTGCATCTACGAAATAATCTTGTACAAAGCGATCTATATTACATATATATATATATATATATATATATATATATGTGTGTGTGTGTGTGTGTGTGTGTGTACACATATACATGCCCGCACAAATGCAACTTCTCATTATCCAACATCTCCTAACCATTCATGAAACTGCCGATGATGAGGATCAGCTTGAGCACGTAGCTAAGTGCACTGGAATTTTGCAGCCGCGTAAGGGCCTCCCTCACGCACCTTGTTAGGCAAATACAACACAGGCAGAGTCGCGAGTTCTTTAGCGACGATTTTGAGCTGTGTATCTGTGTTTATATTCACGCGTTTGTTGCGTGCGTGTGTGCAGTACTCGAGCGACGTCCGAAAGATGGCTATCTTCGCAGGGGCAGTTTTTATGAACTTCATCGTTTCGAGCCTCCTCGAAACCTGGCATAAAAACAATATTAAACAATATACACATTTAATATTTATATTTTTGTGTATATCAACACTTTTATGCGTGGGCGTTTGTGTCTGAACGCGTGGTCCTAGCAACGAATCACGGTGCAAACGCGTGAAAGCACAGCACATACGTTCGGGATCGTGATCATCGATTTGAAGAACTTCTCCGCATCAGTAAGTACGTCTAATTCACCGTTGTATGCTGGATGGGAAAGAAAGGAACTCAGTAGTGTAGATGCCGACTTCATTTTCACAAGGAGATAATTAGCAAATATTATAATAATAATACTAGGGATTATCTCTCTCTCCCTCTCCCTCTCCCTCTCCCTCTCCCTCTCCTCTTTCTTTTTTCCCCCCCCCCCCCCCCCTTCTCTCTCTCTCCATCTCTTTTAATTGCCCGTCTTCCATTTTCATCGCTTTCGATATTCCGACTTTCCAATATATTCGCGGATGCGTGTGTATGCGTTTGAGGCGTTTCTACACATACCCTCGAGAAGCTCGGTCTCGGCAGATGTCGGCATGACACGGAGCAAAGTCTCGATCTAAAGGAAGAAAGAACATCCGGGGGAAGAAGCAGAGAAAAACGGCCTGAAGTATATTCAAGAAATGAAACAAAAAAAGGCTGCGTGTACTAGGTCGTCCTGTATGCGGTCTATAGCGTCTGAAGCTCTTATCGAGACCGATAAACCTTCTTCTTCTTCCCCTGCACGTGGATATTGAAATGTAAGTAATTGTCCTCACAAAGCACGTTGCAGTTATGAAACAACTGTCACCAATAACGGTTTGCATCACCTTCCTTCTTCTGCGGGATGGACCCTTCGTACCTAGTATTTTGTCGTATATAATACATATATACCATTATGGCTGAATGAGTGTGTTCAGTAAATATGGGTAAAGATAATATATATATATATATATATATATATATATATATATCCGATCATGCTATCAGTCGATGCGAGTCGGGCGGAATCATGATCCGACTTATACACAGACATATTTTTCTTACTCGAAGATGATCCTCGCCACTCCCTTCGCCGCAGCAACGTTGCGCCTACGTTCAATTTCCAAAGTTTTGGGGTCATGTTCTTCTTCTTCCTCCTCCTCCTCATCTGCAGTGGTATCATCGTCGCTTGTCTTCTCGAGCCTCTGCTGCATCATTTGGCGCTTCTGCTTTGCTGACAGGCAAACAACTAATCCGAACTGCCTGACAAAGCTCTCCGCCACCGTATGGACAATCCTCTCCACTGATTTAGGCGCCGGGGGGGGGAAAGAGGCAAGGGAGATAGGTGAGATTTATGTAATAAATATACTTGGTCATTGGTTGAATGGTGTGCTCATTGAATCAGTGTTTCGATATTTCATCGCACCGTTGTAGGATGGCGTTGTTGATGTAAGTAGTAAGAGGGCACAGAATCTCCTCTCCCATTTACAGCTCTCATTCTCTTCTCTCTCTCTCTCTCTCTCTCTCTCTCTCTCTCTTACACACACACACACACACACACACACACACACATACACACACACAAACACGCACACACTTTTATCCCCTCCTCCTCCCCTCTCTCTCCCTCTCCCATCTTTGCATGAATCACGTACGCGGCGTCTCCACTGCGGGCATGGTGAACAGCATTTCGAGCTGAGGGCTAAATGACAAGTACCGAGCGAGCGATATCCCTGGGGAAGAGGAAAGAATAGGAGCAATATTAGTAGTAGTAGTTGTTGTTGCAGGTGAGATGGGGAAAGAGTGAATCATCAATGAGAGCATGAAAAAGTAATCGAATTTAAGAAAGAATGCTATTTGAAGTTGTGTGTGTGTGTGTGTGTGTGTGTGTGTGTAAAAGAGGAAAGAACATAAGGAGGGGGTGAGGAGAGGCGCAGGGGGTTGGAGAAGCGTTTACAAAAGTTGTTAGTCTTGGAAGAACGATGCTCTTTAGTTACGTATCACAACCCAACATCCCACAACAACTTCGATAAATTATTCTTTTTGGAGAAAGACTCGTGGTGCGACGTAGTACCGGCATTCAGCACGCGTTTGGGGTCGAGGATCATCGCCTGCATTACCCACACACACACACACACACACACACACATAGGCGCACAGATGGTGTGCAATGATTGATTAATTTCTTCCGAGTTGTTTCTTAGATACACGCATTCGACATAGGCCTTTGCTCGTATAACTGTTGTTAAATAGGCTAAATATCTTCTTAAAGTGTAGTTGCTAAGCTAGGGAAGGTGAAGCTTGAGAAAGCAGCAAAGGTGCATACGCATATGCAACAACAACAATAGCAACTATCGTATTCACGACGTCACCACCTTCTTTTCTTCCTTATCCCCGCCCGACTTTACTGTTGTTGTTGTCGTTTTGTTATAATATTTTCAAAGAAAAATATTCACGGGATATATGCTACGGATTTATGCTGCTATTTCTTGCTCTCCCTATTTTCTGTTCCGCCCCACCCCTCTTTTGCTGTGTTAATTCGCAGTGTGGCAGTAAAAACGTGCATCTGTGCACGGATATTTGCGATGACATACCACACCACCTAATCGATCGTCGCAAAGATGCGTAGCAGGAGCGAAATAATAAAAACAGAAAAGAGAAAGAGAGAAAGACAGAGGACCTCGAGTGCCTCTCCGACCCCGCTTCATTTTGGGAGCTGAGAAGTGGCCTTCCAAATCTGCCAGTACAGACCCAGGTCAGACAGTTTTTCGATATCATCAAAAGAATTGCATGCCATTTTGTCATCATCATCATCGTATCCTTGCCTTTACCAGAGAAGTCCACGAAGCTCGTGGCGGAGGTCGTATCGTCGCTTGCAGACACGAGTCGCTCCCAGAGCGTATCAGCAATGTCCATTGGGCCCAGCCTCACCCAATGCACCTGAAGAGATGATGATCACCATTTTGGATGCTGCTAATATCTATTAGTTTCTCTGTGCACAACCTTCTTCATTGGCACGCTAGGTTTTGGAATATCAAGGGCCTCTTTCCTCGGGGCTGATAGCCCCCCCATCATGGGAGGCGGCGGCAGTCCGGGAGGCGGCGGCACTCCCCCTCCCATCAAGGGCGGCGGTGGTGGAATCCCGCTCAAACCTGGAGGCGGAGGCAGTGCTAGATCAGGGGGGGGGGGAATGCTACTTGCCTCTTCCTCCTTTTCGTTTCCAGCTGCTCCTGGTAGTGGTGGGGGAGGAGTAGAAGGAGTCTTCCCTGGCATCGTTGAGGGGGCAAAAGAACCCCTTCCGCCGCTTTGCTGTGCTTCTCCGTTAGTGAGTGCATCCGGTAGCGTGCCCCTGTCAGGGCGTATTCGGCAACAACAAAAGCACAGTCGCAAAGGTTAGTTGCGTCTATGAGACCGAGCGCTCGACAAGGGCGTTCCCATTCAATTGCACGTTCATTCATTACGTGAGAAATTATATAATACTAGCTGCCAACCCCTCGCGGACGAATGCGCTGACTTCCTCTAACTGGACCTCGGTAAGGCCCTGTTGTTATCAGCGAAGAACCGCGAACAACAACACAGGCAGAACAATAGGTAGGGGGGAGGGAGAGAGCCCTCATTGAGTGGAAAGAAAAGACGATAGGCGTCCAGATGCAGCACACACATACGCACTCGTATACACACGCAGACGTCCAAGTATTGCAAGAAAGGAGAAATAAAACAACAGGCGAAGCCGCGTGTGTGATAAAACACGGATGATGCTATCGTGGCACCGATTTTGCCATGATAGAGCATAGCCTGAAAGGCGAGACTCGCTGTCCTGCACTCATTCCTCCATGAATCGCGCCGAATTTGCCACTGTTTCCACTCCCTCTTCTCGTCGGCGTCTCCAGGCTATCATCAAGAGTGATCACACGATGCCTTGGCCCTGTCGTCGTGATAGCACGAAAGATGGTAGTAGTGAGTCGGTGCCAAAAGGGATGAAGAGGAAGAAGAAGAAGAAGATGAGGATAACGAAGACACGCATGCATTAACATCACCATCATCATTATCATCATCATCATAACTGCTATTCTACTCATCGCCTCTTTCTCTTTTGCAGGGGATATCGGCTTACGTGAGACGCCTGCAATCAGTCCCTGCATTGCACGGCCCCTGCGGCTCTGCACCCGCTCCGTTTTCTTCGTGCCCCCCCCTCGATGTTTTCCGGCGGAGGAAAGGCCCATCTTCTTCCGGAATAATAGTCCTTTATCATAGTGCGAGAATCGCGAAGAGGAGGTGCCGAAACCCGACTTTGGCGTTGCTTTCTTAGTCGATCGATTATCCGGCGTTTGGGAAGCATTCGAGTTCCTTCGCCGCCAGTTTTTCCGGCGTAATCGTGGGTCGCTTTGCGTTCCGTGGAGGGGCAAGTGAGTGTGGCTACGCACGTGGTCTTGCATCTGCCGGAGAGTCATCCTGCCACCTACAATGCGACCTACAATCGCTTTGTTTCTCATTTGTGTTTCATTGTATGTGGAATTAGTCGCTACCTTGGATGTATTTACGGTCTCGGCCGTCGCTGCCACCGTCATCAAAGACCTGGGGGCAGCTCCTTGGGCTCGCACTAGTTGAGGACGACGCGGCTTTTGAAGACCGCGAATACTCGTTAAATATCTGCGATTTGGGGCTGCTTAGATCGCTACCATTGCTGAAAGGGCTTTGCCGGATGCGCGACTGTGGATACAATCTATTCCCAGTCGTTGCCGCATGTTCGTTTGTGCTGATCTCATGTGCGAGTTCATGCGAGGGGCTAAAGGAGAACACTTTGGGGGATGTCCGGTAAGACGATGACAGGCTTTTCGATGGCTGGATAATTGCCTTCTATAAGTTGAACAGTGAAGTAGAGGAGCAAAAACACGTCGTAAGGGGGGCGGGGGGGGGGGGGGTAAACAGTCTCTTCGAGAAGAAAGCGGAAGACAACACAGAGGGAAGAGAGACAAATACGTGTACATTCAGCCCAACCGCTCGTGCCGACTGTGAGAGATGCCGTTGATGCCTCCTTTTTGCACCTATACAAGGCATCACGACACGTATTGAAAGCGAAGAAAGAAACGAGTCACTAGCATCCGCGGCGGAGCGCTGTAGCTGAGGATATAATTCACCTCTAGAACTCCTTGCCGATAGGTGGGTTGTCACTGAACAGATGGACCACGAATCACTGATGTTCCTCGGCGTACTGTCAAGTGACGAGGAGGGGCAATGGCTGGAGTCGACCGCTATTGCCAGGCTTTTACCAGCAGATTCTCTCTTTTTCAGCGCCGTGGTTGGCGTGGGACGGGGCGAAGGAGACGCCCGAAGCTGCAGTCTAAATGGGGGAGAGGGGGCTGATTTTTGAATTGGACTTTCGTTAAAATAGGGATCTGAAGACTTGACTCCAATGCTAGCGATCGATGTCCTATGAAGTCATTTAAGTGCGTGAGATTCAATGGAAAAGTGAAGAAGGAAACGATGTTAAAGTACACACACACACACACACACACACACACACACCCCACACGCCTGCAACAAACGGGCAAAACTGCACATCGTGTCACTCATGCAATTGCCAATCACAATCGCACGTGAACACACACACACACACACACACACACACACACAAAGGAAACATTATCATGAGAATTTCTTGAGGAAGTAGTAGACGACCCGGAATAACAACGAGCCTTCAATAGGGTTGCAGCCGAATCGATCGCTAATTGCGAGCTCCTCGACGGCAGCTGACCGACAGTGCTATGACTCTCATCGTCCTTATCCCCCATATCCCTTCTCCCATCGTCCTCTTTGTCTTCAGAAATCAGAATTGGTGAATTGTTATAAACATCATCGTCATCGTCGCTCGGTGGCGAGGGGGGCGGAGTGTCTGGCCTGTGCGGAAGCGTTGACTGTTTTTGGAGAGCAGAGGAGGTTGCTGCTGCTTCCCTTTTCTTACCCTTAAAGTTAAAATGGAGAACTTTCCTGGGAGGACTTCGAGATAGGCCACGAGCATATTTGCTATTGAGTATGCGATGTTTGCGACGCTGGCGGCTGTTTTGAGTCGACCGGCTGTATGCAGGACCGTCATTGTCATTACCAGTTTCGTTGCTTTGATTGGGATGATACTGCAGACGATGGTTATGATGATGGTGCTGCTTCCATGGAGAGTTGGCGATATCATTGGAATCCTCATTCCTGAGGTATTAGCAATGAAAAAACGATAAACATTCGATGAAATCGCCCTCCTCGTGCTTTCAATATGTGTGAGGAAGAATTTGTTGGTTGTATGATTGTAGTGTATCTAAATCTCTTACGGATTTATCGCTTCGGAAGCATTCAACGTGGTCGCAGTTATCTTGAGGTTATATCGTTTTGGCTTAGGAGACCAAGTTGTTCCCTTCTTTCCATGGGTGATCGTCCTCCTCTTGGACCTATGGAATCATGAGTTGTGTGTTTCGCGTGCATCCTACTAGTTGTGCATTTTCTTATGTTTCCACGTAGGTTACATGCATATATTCTGTGAAAATTTTTGCATTAATGTTGTATTTATCTTCATATCTTCTACTATCTATGCAACAAACTCAAACACACTCCTGCCTCCCGCAACGTCAGTGTGTGTTTGAGAGAGAGAGAGAGAGAGAAGGGGGGAGGGCGGGGGGAAGGGAAGGAGAAACTACTCGCAGACATTTAATACTGCAGGCCGAAAGATAACATTTTGCTCATATGAATCAAGTAACAGCTGTCCACTTTGGGATGACTCCTATGAACTTCTAGTGTTCTTTACCTGCGATTTTTCAGCCCTTCGTCTCTCTTTTGCACCTTTTTTTCAGTATTCTTATTGCTGTCATCATCCGCAGCCTAAGGAAAGCAAAACTTAAACCGACGGTCACCGATAATTGATAAGCTACAAGCTCAATAAGCGCAGTTTACAAGTTCCCGCAGGTATTTGAGAGCGTCCTCGGCTTCTATCATCTGGGAGCACCCCTCAATCGGACTGCGTCCTGGGTCTGTTCAACGTAATGTTACGGTGTGCAGAAGCACTCTCATCCATTGAACCTTCGCCCTACGAGAAGAAAAGCATATAAATGAGTAAACTCCTGCATGCCGAGATGAAGTGTCTACAAGACTACCGTCAAACATCGAAATGCACACACAATTGCTAGATCCCATTTGCAAGTGGAGCAAGACCCCAAGCACTAATATATACAATATAGCTATGGCGCTACCCCTTCATCCCTTCTTTTTCAAGCACTCTATTTCTAACACCCGCATGGATCCCTCTGCAAACCCACTATCCCTTCACCCAGCCCTGACCCATCAAGCTGTCTGTAATCCAGATGGCGAAGATCAGGAGAGTTGGCAGCCCGTACACTTTCGCAAAAAATATTCCAAATTTTCCCCTGCGACAAGTACAATTTCAGGTCACGCCTAAAAAACGTACCATCCCGCAAATCCCATTTCCGTTTCCATAAACAACCAGTCCGTTACCTTGTCGCACTTTCTGACCTTCCGAGGGCGGCGTACCGCCGCCGAGAACCACGGAGATCCAGGCTATTTTTCGCTCGAGATCAAGGATGCTGGGCTGACGAGCGCTCAAAAGCCCTCCGAGCCCAGGCTCATGAGAGACCGTGGATGTATCCCGCTTGATTTGTTATCCACATCGCCTCGAGTTTTGATCTTCATGAATGCGGGAGTACAGGTGGGACAATGAATTAGGGAAGGTTGGGTAGGAGGCGAGGAGGCATACGGATGCTGCATACGGATGCTAATAGCGCCACATATTACATTACGTAGGGTTGCCCAATGGCTCGCACTTCGACGTACTCCCTTAGGTAGTTTGAGTATTCGGTATTGAAACTTATGCCATGAATGTTACCATTTCGGTCCAGATTGCTGTCATTGGCGAGTCGGATGAAACTACTCAGGCGTTTTCACAGTAAGGCTGGTTGCTTGTCACTTTCCTTTTCCACTAAATCGAAGCGTATCGCATCGAGGAGACCGACGGCGAGAAGGAACGGTAAGCTTTGAACCAGTGAGTAACCCGCGACTGTTCCGATACGGCTAACCCGATACGACGAATCCGATACATACTTAGCCCTTCCGTTAAACCAACTATTGAAAGCTACGATCGCAACAACTGCTGTGGGGTGCTGCGGCGTCCTTGGTATGTTCACATTCATAAAAGTGGAACAAAATGCCCGTTCCGACGAGCATGAGTTTGAATGAACTGGGGAGAGCAACTAGAAGGAATAAACCCCTTTCACCATCTGAAGAAAAAAGCCCGCAACAAAAGACGAAGTGCTATAGTGCATGACGTGAACATGATCTCAATGGAGGCTGTGCAAAAAAAAAAAAAACATCGACATCAACATAACTCCTTTATCCACTTGATCAGCAACTGTAGAATGGGGCTTGTTCGAAAGGGGAGGCGCTTTCGGAAGCGGATGGAGTAGTGTAGATGCCATTGCAACCGCTAAGGAAGCAGACAACTTATACGTAAAACCCTCGCAGATTCCCAACGCTGGGAGTGGCCTCTATGCAAAGGTAATAGGTTTAACGTTACGTTTTGGGGGATGAGAGATGTGGCTGGCGGTGACAAGACGGTGAAGTTTCTGTTGAGTGTTTCATTGTACTTCTACATCTTTCCTTGATGACCGACATTCATACTATTAGAAAAATTTTGTTGAGGGCGAGGTCGTCTGTGAATATTCGGGCGATGTCTACAATATATTCCAGTAAGTTTGAGTGAATCTTAACCAAGTAACAAACGTGTACATCATTTCGGAAACTGCTGATGGTTAAACAAGAAAATGCCTACGCAATTAGCACAATGATACGCTCTGATTTTCATTTCACCTCTCTTTCTAGATTCATGAGCAACGATTCGACATATGCGCTTGAATTGAGTGTAAGTGAAGGAAAGATGAGTTAGCATGCTACGCTACATGTCAATCCAACCCCTTCTTCGTGTACGAGACTTCTGATTCCTCTGTCACTCACGTTTCATCACTTTCCATCGCCTTTCTTATCGAGAGGGAAAAATTCACTAACTACATACATCACTGTTGGAAAGAAAATGGGCAGGATCTAGCTCGGTGTAAATGATTTTCGTACTTTTAGTTACGTAACCATTGTCAATTTTCGACATTTTCCGAAGCACAAAGTCGCTATGATGAGAGGATATTCATTTCTAAATTTCAGCCATTCGTGTACGTCGACGCCAGACATCACGAGGAAGTCCTCGGCAGGTTTGTGCTAGGCTAAGACGCGCAGCTATAGAACAAGATAGCTATAAAGACCAGGCCGGGCAGAGGGAGGAAGTGAGTGTTGAGACCCAAGCTTTGGCAAGACTTCTAGCGAAAATGCTTCATGAATTTCTGTTCATGGGAAGTATTGAAGCAACCAATATTCACAAAACTAAATTACGCTGATGATCCCATTAGGTATATAAATGACCACGGTGACCTAGCGAAGATAAATGTGGTGTGGGAAAAGCACCCATGGCAGGTAGACAAGCACGAAATGGGCGGATATCCGCTATACATGCATACACTTCCTCAATTTCCCACTCCTTTTTAGTGCTTCCTTTTCAGATTGATAGAAAGATACATTGTAGATATTATCTACTCTATTCTACTTACTACGATGATATTTGGCGCAGGGTAAAGCTTTTGTTGTTGCCAGTCGTGATATTCAGAGTGGTGAGGAGCTCTATGTTAGTTATGGAAGCCGATATTGGAAGCTGGCAGGCAGAGAATTGCGCCAAGGCGCAGAGCATTGAAAACGTTTTGACATACTCCATGAACGTCGTCGACGTTGAATGGTTCACAGTGCTTATCAAATTGTCAGTGTAAGTAGCTTGCAGTGATGATTGAGTATGTTGCACATATTTACGCTAATGCGTAGAGTTGATGACGGATCAGCAGCCCCCATTCCCTCTGATCCTGAGCAACAGCGACTTTGCAATGTGCCAGCACCACGAATTTTCATTTTTTTTTCACGCGGACTTCGACATTCGCTTCTCCTGCGCCTGCGCAGTGTGAAGTTTTGGGGGACTTGTGCAAGCATTGCTGCATGACATGAAACGAGAGTTCCCGCCACACTTTCATGAAAATTCAATTTGTCTTGGCTCTTTCAATTTTCAAAGCCTGTGTTGTCCCACAAAGATGGACAATCAGCAGGTGCAGAGCAAGCGAATGCCGAAGTCCGCATGAAAAAAGAGTTGAAATTGAACGCGCTGGATTTTTCATGGAAAGTCGTCATCTGCAAAAATGGGGCCTGCTGATCCGTCATCAACTCGTAGCTGTGCTGGTGTGGCACCCAATGTAGGCTCTCAGCACCCTCGATTCGCGCACAACAGCACATGTGCAATGAAACACCTGCAATTGCTCTACATGGGCTGTACACTTGATTGACATTGCACGCATGCACGTGCATGCATGCTAGTATCTACACAGTTGGATCACACGTGCCGCACCGCACAACAGTGGTTTTTGCTTTTGCGGCTAGGCAGTGATGTGTGAGACTGATGTAATGAAGTGACAAAATCTTTTCAATGGTGATGTGTGCACGTTGACGTATCCTAACATCTAGCATAGACAAGATGGACCGAATGATTCATATTTCCCATCCACTCCATCGCTCTCCTCTCTCTCTCTCTCTCTCTCTCTCTCTCTCTCTCTGTCTGTATGTGTGTGTGTGTGTGTGTGTGTGTGTGTGTGTTCCTCCACCGGACATGCAGCAACGTTGCTTCACGGGTCCAATTAATTCCCCAAAACCAGAACAGAGTGAGATTTGTTCCTGCCTGGAGGAGGGATTACAAGCTATGCAGAGCAAAAGGTTGATTCTTGCTTGGCTAGAAGAAGTGAAGAGGAGTGCACGCACAACTTTGTCTACACGTGGAGCACGCTGACATTACCAGAAGCATGCTGCAGGACCTGCTCGTACATCATGGTTTAGAGCACATTCAACCCAGACAAATTGATGTCGCGTATCCCCTGGAAACACATCGATTTGCTCCTGCGTCTTCCCTAAATCGTGTCGATGCAGCGAGGCCCAGATCACCAAAAGCTTCGGAACCAAGGAGTAGATCTAAGGAGTAGATCTACGAAGTAGATCTGGGCGACGAAATCTGGTAATAATCCGCATGAACGGACGAATCACAGGTACTCATACCACACATCGGCAAATTTCCAAGAGAAGACGTTAGCATGAATCGGGATATCCCTAAGAAATATTAGTTTTCTCCCAAATTGTGTTGTCGCTATTGCATAATATCACCAGTTATCATGTAAAACTAGGCAAAAACCGGAAAGGCAAGTTTTAGCAACACAAATCCGTTTATGCTATGCAGGATACCCTCGCAGAATGGACGTCCAATGGCCTCCATTTACGACAATTTGCGATTTTCCTTCTTTTTTCTTTTAAATAGCCTAATATTATTTGATATAATTTAGAGAAATCATGTCGCGATCAAAAACTGCAAGGTAGTCTCCATTTTGTCGATCAGGACATTCAGCTATAAAACACTGAGGTTGCCTTCAATGCCTTCGGAGGAAAAATGTTTGCTGTGTTGAGCCTCTTGGCTCTTGCGGTCCTGCATGTTCTGAATGGCGCGTGTGTATTCATAGACATATGTGCAGGACTACCTTACGATGAGCAGACTGCCTCAAAAATTGCAAACATATATTTAGATGTGGCTTTAGTAAAGATGTCGGCATTTAACTGTTGCATGTAGACACTTCTTTTTTAAGTCCTTTGCCGAACACACCATTTGTTCTCGAGCACCGCCTACAATTTCTATCTACATTTGTATCTTTCATAGCGAACTATATCCTTATAACTCGTAAACATTTGCTAATCCAGGACTCTTCCTCCCCAGTGACGTGACCGTTTGAGCCACTTACCCACCCACCCACCCACCCACAACGTGAAGCTTCCATACGGGTGGACCACAGGAATTAAACAAAACCTCGGCGCTGACTCGATCGATGGGGAAAGCGCGCACGATATCCAGATAATAGTCGGTGGAGGGGTTTCGCAAGCACAATGCAAGGCCAGAATTGCGGCCTCGAGCTGGTGCGATGGATATTCCCTTATTTTCTGGTAGCTGCAGCCGCCCTCCGGTGCAACCTGCTGTCTGTGGGGTATACCGTCCTCTGGCTTCTTTACTTCGCCCTCCAACCGATACAAAACAATGCGACGTAAGAATTGTAGTTGTAGTTGTAGTTGTAGTTGCAGTTTTGGTAGTCATCTGAAATTAGAGTTCCTAAGATCCCCCCCTCTTATAATTTGCGCACTCTCGTTGACTTTGAGCGCTCCACTCGTGCCTTTTTATTCGCAAGTCTCACTCCACCATTCGTGTATGTGTACGATCCATATCACCAGAGGCACTTATTTCTCGCCATCGTATTGGATCTCCGCTGCAGCCTACACTTCTCTTGCCTGCATTATCCGAGCATCGATTCTCCTGTTCGTATCGCTGCCACCCCCCTCTTCCGAAGTTCCTGGGGTTTCAGTTCTACGTTGGATTCTGCAGTTGTTAGGAGTTGCGTCCCAGCTAACTGACACAGATGCTGGCAACGGCTCTGGCGACATTGGGGGATATATAGTAGGCGGGGGGGGGAAAGGAGAAATCTTTGATATACTGCACGCCGTTTCTGAGGTAATACTTGACACTCTCGCTCTCCCTCTCCCTTGAATGTGCGTGGTGGTGTGCGAATATCTGACATTTCCATGCTCCATCGTATGCAGGTGTGCGTGTGTGTGATATCCGTAGCGATGCTTTGTCGTCTCCTCTGTGAGCAGAATCGGTCAGTTATTCGCACATCTCACATTTTCACAAGAACAAATAGTAGGGATAGAGGGCGAAAATGTATGGCTTCCACGCCTTTCCCCTCCGCAATCTAGTAGGGTTACGGCACTTTCAGGAATGTAGTCTAAGAATAGTCGCGTTTTACGTAATGGAGAGGGTGTTATCGATAGCAGATAATTTCCATAACGTCAAGTATGAAGAGAAATTCTGTCAGAATTGGTAGAGTTTCTCATTTCGCTAGCCTCTTCGTCCCTCCTCCTCTCTTACCTTAGAATGGCCCCGTGGCAGCTGAAAGCATATCCAGACTTCCATCAAAGGACGATTTTTAGCTCTCTGATAGTCGCAGCGATAGCATGGCCGAGCTTAGGCAGCTTTCCTTACATCATCCTCGCCATGCTGAACCTCGTCAATTGGAGCATCACTGTAAATATTGTGACACATTAACACAAACATAAACACAAACACACACATACTTATATATGTATATATATATATATATATATATATATATATATAATACAAGTCTACCTAGACACAGCAAATCTCTCATTATTATTTGGCTTGTATCTACTACTTGTGCCACACACACACATACAAACACACACACACACATCCCTACACAATCAGGAGAGTAATCTGTGGGCATGCTGCAATGGTCTTCCCGTAGCGGTAGTAGCAGTAGTATTATATGTGGTGTGTGTGTGTGTGTGTGTGTGTGTGTGGGAGGGAGGGAGGGAGGGAGAGAGAGAGAGAGAGAGGTGGCGGGGTGGGGGACACAACTGCCCGCATAACAGCTTTCTTATGTCGTTTGCCGAGGGAGGGGATACTTGTTTTAAATTGCGACCTTATAGACAAGGAAGTTTGATGAATGTGCGAATCTGAAGACGTTGCTTCTTCGTTGGCTTCGAGTGCCCGTGCACACAACACACGCACGTGCACCGGGAACACACAAACACACAAATCAGTACACATGTGCGCCGTGCGTACAAAGCTCACATGTGTATGGTAATGTATCCTTCCAATTTGAATCTATATCAAGGTTTTGGCCTGGTATTCTGGGATAAGACTTTTCATCCTGCTGCTACTCTCCCTCCCCACAACACAAGACGAGGCCCTTTTCCCACGCATTTTGCTGAAAACTTTAGGTGGTGAAACAGACGCAGCTAGCTGCCACTACAAGCTTAACCGAAACGACGTCATTGCGATTCAAATTGCTTATCTTTAACAACGATCTTTTGATGTTGGTGTCGTTTTCCCATCGTCGCCTTCGTCGTCATCATCATCATCATCATTATCACCACCACTATCTTCGTAATCACCACCGAATTCTCATGTTTTCCTTCACGCCGTCTTGCCGTTGGGATCTTCTTCCCCGTTGTTGCATTTCTAGGGCTGCGCATATACATCACCAGCCCCCGGCTGATCACAGAGGGAATCGCTATTTTAGCCGAGATGGTGGCATACGGGGTAGTAGCTCGCCTGCGTTTGTTTGCCCGTTTACTTGCTTTGAGGCACTGAACAGGGCGAGGCGACGCGGTGGATCGAGAGAGCACGAATTAGCGCAAAGACTGAACGACTCGTAAAACTGTGCTGCTGTTGTTGTTGTTGTTGCTGCTGCTGCTCTGTTAGGCTGCCTGCTTTCACTACCATGAGATCGCGTTCGCGGAGCCAGGGGAAAGGCTGGGGGAAACTGAGCTCATCCTCCCCGCCTCAGAAAGGTGCTGTGGAGAAGCAGAAATGCGCGCCGTGCGTACGATGTATGGCCATGACACTGCGCCCCTCCTCGCCCCCACTCGTAATTAACGCCGAAAGGTGAAGCCGACTTGATTGGTTGATTGTGTGCGCGTGCGTGTTCTTGCAGGAAGTTGAACCGGCAATCTTCTCTCGTCACAAAGTAGGTTTATAGATGTTTCATATAGCAGTGGTACAGATGGTGATGGTGAAAATGGTGATGGTGATGGTGGTACATGCACTGGTATTGAGAGGTTTGTTGCGGGTTTTATCTCAATTTTCGCTTGTCCTTATTTTGCGCTATTACCCCCCATCCCCCATCCCCCATTCCAAGAACGAGCCAGGGTTTCGAGTCGCTACTGTTTTCGCTCCGGCCACATGCGTACAAGTGCTGCCTGCTCTCCCTCTTCATTACGTCGATTCAGGTAATAAGTAGGTCTCACGGCAGGGAGGCCAATCAGCATTTCTCTGCCCATTTCTGCTATCTAGTGAAGATATTATCGATCATACGTCTGATCATTCCCCCCCCAACCCTTTTCCTTCCCCCCCCCACCAATTGTCGCTAGATTCCGTGCCTCCTCTCCGTACCACTCCTCTGCATGCTGTTCATCGCAATCATGCTGGAGAAAGGCCAGTTTCCTTACCTCTGGACATCGGTGGCATTTTACCCCCCTCTACTGGCGTTGACGCAGTACGCGTTTGCACTGCCTAACGTGCTGCCGAACACGCACACCCTTTACATAGTAGGCCTTTGGCGCCCGGTAAGAAAGCAGTGCCTTATTAGTCGGAATTGTTGTTGTTGCTGTTGCCTGCCGTGATGCTTGCGAGTCTCTTATTCTTCAATGTTGCATGATTCTTCTCAGCCCGTGCCACTCACAACCACCTCATCAGCTTACTAGTTTTCCCATCTCGCCCCCCTCTAACCCCCTTTCCTTAACAATAGACATATCCATGCCTCTATCTGGCAGTTGCTTTCCTTCCTTCTCTCGGTAAGAGAAGATTTGAAATCAGAGAGAGAGAGAGAGAGAGAGAGAGAGAGAGAGAGAGATGGGGGCGAGGAGAGGAGGAGGCGGCGGATGATGATGATACATGACGATGGTGTGGCATCTGGCAGCTTTTGGGTTCTACGGCTACATTCTGCGGGGGACTTCTGGTCGCGGATTACACGCATTCACGAAGGAGGGCGCATTTGAAGCTGTGAAGTCGGGAAACATAGAGGTCTTGTGCAGCATCTATAGTTGCTTTCCGTCGCTTGGCGCCGCTGCTACTAGACAATGAGCAAGTTAATAATAGTGGGAAGCAGTATTCTAAGTGAGCTATGGAGAGGCGAGTTAATAGTGGTTATTGGATGCTGTCATAACATGCCTTGTCTTACGGATGATTGTTGTCCCCAATGCAGTTAATACTGAAGCTCACGGAAGCAAACTCCTGGGTAGAAAAGCGATGAAGATGACGAAGAAGCTGTTTACATTCATACCTACCCGCTGTCGCACTCAAATGCAAACCTTTCAATTTCTCCTTCTCTCTTTCTCTCTCTCTCTCTCTCTCTCTCCCTCCCTCCCTCCTTCCCTGTGGCCTTTCCTCTTTCATTTTAAAGAGGGGTGAAGACTAACGTCAATGTCATCATCCTGGTCTTTTTTGCTGTAATGGCTAGATACTGGGCGAAGTTACCGAAGTCGGAAACTCGCTGCTGCACGTACGAGAAGACAAAACGAATTATGCTTTCATAATACATGCAATAGGAAGGAAGGGAGGGAGGGGGAGAGAAACATCAGAACTAACATTTTAGATAAAAGTAATATGTGTGGAAAAATATTTCATCTACATAGAACTAGAGTGGAAAGCTATTTTTTAAAATTTTGACCGTGACGGTGACAGTAGCCACTTCGCGACGATTATCATCAGTCATCATGAAATTATCACCATCATCATCATCGTCGTCATCATTATCATCATCGTAATCAGGTGGCGTGCGGTTATAACCAGCGGAAGATCGTGCGAATACTTCTAGAATACATTCGGGTAGTAAGGAAGGAATGCACGAGAGAAGCATCGATATCAACTGGCGACTCACGTTTGATGATGATAATAATGACGATTGTTGTTGTTGTTTGTCGTCTTCTTCTCCTTCTTCTTCTTCGTCTTCTTCTTCTTCTTCGTCTATTCCTTGCCCCCCCCCCCTTTCCCAGAGCTCTCCCGACCCTGCACTCTCAATCAACCTGAAAAATCTCTTCGGCGATACCCCGCTGCACGTTGCGGTTCGGAACGGATGCGTGAAGGTCAAACCGTTTTCCAGCATTTCTTTACCACCGCGCCCCCCCCCTTCATATTTGTTCACTTCCCATGCTGCACTGCTGTAGGTTGAGGAAATTCTAAAGAGGCAGCGTGGAATTGACCTGAACATCAGAAACGAGAAAGTAATACCCCACCCCCCCCCTCCCTTGACGGTGTTCTCGTTCCTCAAACGACATTCTTCTGGATGGCGATGATGATGATGATGATGATGATGATGATGATGATGACCATACAGCAGCACATACCCGTGTTGGCTTCTACCTATTCGATGAGCTGAATGAAATCAATCTCGTCAAATCAGGGCAAAACAGCTGCATCTCTTTCCGACGGATATGCCGTGCGAGTGCGCCGAGGATTTCGGAATTTCAACGACTTTGTAGTCTGGGTATATAATATATATATATATATATATATATATATTTCTTCCTTCGTGAAATAGACACGCGCTCTACAGCGTAGCACACAGCGAACGTCTCCTTTCCATCTCTCTCTCTCTCTCTCTCTCTCTCTCTCCCTCTCTCTCTCTCTCCCTCCCCCCCTCTCACCCTGTATTTCTCTGCCCTCGTGCGCGCACATTTGCGGTGCTGTTACTGCTGCTGCTGCTGCTGCTATTTTGTTGTTGTTGTTTGTTGTTGTGACTCGTCGTCCGTTTCTCTCTTGTTCTTCAGGTGTTTCTATCAAATGCCGAGATGCTGACCCTCGTATTCGTATACGCTGTCGGTATGTTCGTGATTGCAGCATCGGCGTGTATTATTACACACACATTGCATTGTCATCGTCATCGTCATCGTCATCGTCATCGTCATCGTCATCGTCATCGTCATCGTCATCGTCATCGTCATCCTCGCGACGAGACATCATCCTAATGCATGATCGATTCCTGCAGGAATGGGAGCGGTGAACATCCTCCATTCGCTGTACCTGGTGCTCTTCCTTATCTTCTTCTCGGCGCCACGGCTCTCCAAGACTATGTGGCTTGTAGTGGTACATACACGACGACAACAACGGAAGCAGCAGCAGCAGCTCATATCTTCTTCGCAGTTCAAATATGTTTTTCCCCAAAGATGGGGGGCGGGGAGAGGAGGAGGAGTAGGGGGAGGGGGTGAGTAGCAGCAACCACAACACAAGTATCCTTTGCTTTGCTTTGGCTTCAATATGCTTCCCCACCCC
>ADNK01002377.1:0-10886 GCA_000320545.1 Bigelowiella natans CCMP2755
TCTCTCTCTCTCTCTCTCTCTGTCTCTCTCTTTGTGTGTGGTACGAGCGCATGCATGTTCACCATCTCTTCGGACGATGCTACGCTCATCAGCATTACTCATCATGATCCATCTTCTCTCCTCCTCCTCCTCCTCCTCCTCCTCCTCCTCCTCTTCCTCCTTCGCCCCCTTCCTCCTCTTTCTCCCCATCGCAATTTATCCCTTTCTCCTGGCCAAAGGGTGCATACAAGAAGCGTTTCCCCCGTAATAGCACTACTGTTACTACTACTATTACTACTACTGCTGCTACTATTACTACAACTACTTCTACTACGAATGCTATGCTGTACTGATTAACTGATCGACTTAACAACCGAACATACACATGCACGCGCATTTTGGCTATTGCTGCAATATTTTACAAAAGCCCTGTGAAAAGCTGCCAAAGGGCACTACCACCAGCAACAACTATCGATATTCTCTATCTCCCTCCCCCCCCCCCCCCCCATCCCCTCTTTTTCCCCCGCCTGTTGTCCTGCAGGAAAAAAACTCTCCCAATGTATTACATTTGTGATAGTGTACCTAATGGTCTTTCCTTTACGCCGCCCTTACCACCCTCATGACCATGCGCATGGATGCGACGACGACACATGTTGTCGCTGATTTGTATCCCATCGTTTTGCTGTTGTTGTTGTTGTTGTTGTCTGCTGCTGCTGCTGCTGCTGCAGGGTCTCCAATTGTACCGAAAGCAGCAGCTAAGGCACGCTCGGAGCGGAACTGGCGATTTGGGTGATAATTATAACAATCGATGCGGCGCACGTGTTTAGACACACACACACACACACACACACACACACACACACGAAATCAACACAACTTACTAGGTACAAGAAACACTTCAAGGCAATGGTGGAAGCATCTATTGCAAGCCCTGAGGTGATGTCCATGCACTCACACAAATACAAACGCACTAACACAAGTTAACATATATTTACAAATAGGCTGTTCTTATCGCCATGCTGCACCTTCTTGCCTAATTTATCACCATCTTCGTCATCATCATCGTTTCCGTGTCAATCCCCCCCTCCCTCCAGGCTGCTTTGGCCGTATCAGAAGCAGGAGCTGATTTCCTCCACTCAACGTTCGAGTTCCGTCGTCCCGGTAACGATGAGAAGAAAAGCTTTGAAGAAAAGACGATCGTCAGCTTTAAGGATGAGATGAAGCGTAAGGACACATGCTTTGTCGGCACTATGCGTGTCGAGGGCGAGGGCAAAGCAGCGGAGGAGTTCATGGTGAGGGGAAATAAAGGAGAGGGGGGGGGGGGGGGTATTAGATACGACGATGACGACAACGATATTGATGATAAGGATGATGATGATGATGATGATGGTGGTGGTGGTGGTGGTGATGTTAAATGGATCTTATGTTGGGTGCGTTCTTCTGGACATCCGAAGCACGCACATGCACACGCACATGCACACGGGTCATCGAGTAAATGCGAAAAAAGAAACTTGAGCTCTCCAACAACCAAAAGAAATCCTAATTTTTACCCGAAGCTATTATCATCATCATCATCATCAACCATCCATCTAATATATCTTCGTCTTCGTCTTCTTGTTCTTCATGAATGAAACAACTGCCGGTTAGGTGCCTTACAAATCTCGAGGTGTTGAGAACCCTCTGAAGGGCGATGAAGTCAAGAAACTTGCTGACAGATGGGCGAAGTACGGTACAATCGAGCCTGATGCAGCAGCTTCACTGAAGGTAAGGTGGTGGTGGTGATGCCGATGTTAGCGAAGATAACGTGGGAAAAGGAGGACAAGAAGGGGGAGGAGGAGGAGGAGGAGGAGGAGGAGGAATCCGTGTTTGTTGTTATCTCTTTTGGCTTCAAAGCAACCTACTCGATAAGATTTGATAAGATTTGAAGTGAAATGAGAGGCAGTTGTTATTCGCATCATGGCGTGCATGGCGTCATCTTTATTAAGACACCGGCGTGTCTATGTGTTACTTTCATCATCATTATATCATTATCATCATCATTATTATCATCATTAACATCATCATTGTCACCCCCTCAACTAGGCTGTTGTTGATCATCCTGAATGGTTGGGCAAGGGCCTCAAAGATCACTACTTCGTGCTCATCGGGGCAGGTTTTTCAGATTGAAAATGATGATGAAACACTGCCGTTACCATTCGTCTCGATTAGTGTTTTTCGTCATCGGCGTTTTGATGTCTGGCTTCGTGGTCATTATGTGTGTGTGTGTGTGTGTGTGTGTGTGTGTGTATACATCTAGGATCTGCTATGGGGCCATTCTTGAAACTGATGGAGCTGGTAGTTAAATAATATGACAAAGTGGAAATATCACGATATGTAGTAATATCAAGCGTGCATATCATACCTGGTCCATCTCCTGCTGTCCCCCTTCGCTCTCCCTCTTACCCCCCCCCCCTCCCTCTCTCACTCATGTATACTACACTGTGTGTGTGTGTGTGTGTGTGTGTGTGTTTGTGTGTGCTGTTCAGGGCGCAAACGTGATTGCACTAGACATTCCTGGTGCATGGGAGAAGAAAGGTGCTGGCTGCTGTGTTTATCACTATAGTAGTAGTAGTAGTAGTAGTAGTAGTAGTAGATGCTACTTCTATCAAAGCCTTTCCCTGCCACCTAAATTGTAGCAATCTCTCTTCCCCCCCTCCCCCTCCCCCCTCTCTCCTCCCTTTCATCATTCTGATCACGGGGTCCTCCCTATCCTCCCCAGGACGGCCCTCTGTTTGGCGTCGGTTGATGGAGGTGGCCAGGAAATCTGCAGGCAAGATCATCTTCCCTCTCAACAAGAAAGCAAAGGACTGCAAGAATGACGACGACATCGTACGAATATGTGTGTGTGTGTGTGTGTGTGTGTGTGTGTGTAAAATGTAAGCTTTATAGTAGTAACACGTAACGCGTAACGATCGGAGAGGCTCTTCATCATTGCATTCATTCGTATCGTTTGAGGTTGCAGTCATTCTCCCATTCTTTGTGTGCACTAGCTTCCCCCCTTCCTTCAACCCACTACTACTACTGATTATTATGCATACGTGCACCAGGTCAAAGCCGCTGGTGCCAACCTCATGACACAACCCGCAGATCTGAAGAACTGGTCCGTGTGTTTGTGCGTGTGTGCGTGTCTGTGAGGGGGGGGGGGGGGGGATGACCGAATTATTCACTGATAATCTTTCACTACTTTCTCCTCCTTCTCTTCGCCTTTGTTGTCTCCCCTCTCCCTCCCCTCTCCTTTTTTAAAAAGGCTGTTGAATCTCCCTGAAATCAAGAATAAGAAGAACCACGTCGTCATCGGCAACTACACCTATCTTGACGGAGCTCTCCACGTGAAGTTATCGGTGCTGCAGTGAATCATCATCATCATATTCATACAATCACAACTTGAATGATAATAGTAATAGCAATAGATACGCGACGCGAAGCTATCTGGCTTGTAGCTTAGCGTCATCATGCACAATCGCTATCATATATAAATTGGTGATGATTGCTACACAGCAACCAACGACACGACAGTGAGTAGTGTACGCGTATCTTTTCATCAGAGCTTTTCCATAATATTATGTGTAAAATGCATTTATTGCAAAAGATACTCAATACTTGTATTTTTATATTTGTGCGTGTGAGTGTGTGTGTGTTGGTATAAATCCCATCATATCATCAAGCATCATCATCATCATCATCATCATTGGTAAATGCTGCTGCTGCTGCACATTAAACAGGTGTGTGCGGATGCGATCATGAAGGCTGTCTATGAAAGCCGTCCGAAGAACAAAACGACTCTTTGCTTCCTCTGCACTCCAACCGATATGCACGTATGATGCGAAGCGAATATGAAGAAGAAGAAGATGATGATGATGATGATGATGGTGTAGGTAGTGGTTGTGCATAATCTGCGTATGTTTATGTAATATATATACATGAAATCAAAGCAGCAGCAGCATCTTCACTAGTCACCTTTATGCATTGTGTTGTTTGGAAATTATGATCATCATTTACATCACCATCATCATCATCATCATCATCATCATCACCACCACCATCCGTAACTTTGACAGGTCATTACCAAAGAGGCCTCAGAAGCAGCTGAATCTAATCTTAACGCCTTCCTCTTCTGAGGTGTTTGAGCAGGAAACCACGAATGCGGTCATGACAGCTGGTAATGCTGCTGAATACGACAAAGAGGGGGGGGGCGGCTGATGGGGAGGAGGATCATACACACCATCATCTTTTCTGTGTAACAATGATGTGGGTCATTGTGCCATTGTGTCATCATCAGCACCATCGTTGCCTTCGCATTCATCCTCATGACGAAATAGCTGATAATCGTTGTCATCCTCCTCGTTGTTGTGGTCGTCGTTATCAGCTCTGCTCTTTGACATCTTCTCTCCCGACTCGGCTGCAAAACCAGCCAACCGGGGCAAGAAGAGCATCAACAACACTCTCGAGCTGTTCAAGTACGTTTCCACGCACCTTCCTTCCTCTAAAAACATGATGGCGATCGATGGTGATAATGACGGTGATGATGATGATCATGATGATTTATGATCAAAAAGGTACAATTCCTTCCACGGCGGAGTATGGCGCTGCGGCTATTCCATGGACACGCTCGGGGTGCCGTCTGTGCTCATTTACTTCCTGGGGGGGCCAAACCTATTCGTACCTCTCGTTGTCGCGCTCAGCGGTGCGCTCTCCGCGGCAATCTACAACGCTCTGTGAGTGTGGAACCATTGATTGAGGGAACACAGTTGTTTGCTGACGCTGTTGCTGATCGAGGAGGGTTGTCATCGTCCGCCGCAGTCCGCGCCTAGACATGTGCGTATCAACTTCAGCATGAGTAATATGAGAGCTGTAGGACCAGATATCATCCGACCGATGCTGCATGGAGCGGAATCACACATGCATAAGATAATATACTACTCAAAACTAGAGAAAGCATGCAAATATACACATGTATATACAAGCAACACACGGCTCTGTTTGTGGCGTGTGCGTGTGTGTGTGTGTGTGTGTGTGTGTGTGTGTGTTCGAATACATATCTTACGATGTTATACTAATTGCTAGGTCGTCTTGCATAAATATCAATACGTTTTTCTTTAACAAAAGCCAATCGCCTAGTACACATAGCATTTAGTTGCTCCAAAACAGAATTGGCCCACATCTAGACATGGAGGTGTTGTACGTCCATATGTTACATGATGATGCTATGTACACACAATGATGCAAGTACAGTGTGTAGCAGTACGTAGTGGTAGAAATTAAAGCGCTAGTTATAGCATTCGAGTTTAAGGTATAACATAAGCTATCTAACTAGATTTAGTTATATATGAGACAGATTAGTAGTGTTATGACCACATGCATGTAGTATGACTAAATGACGGTGGAGCATGCGCAACCAGACATATCACACATCGCACAAACATCATGCATCGGCCCACGCACGCTTGCTTAGACGTTGGTGGGTGGCGCGGTGCGCGCGGTCAGTTGCGTGACGGTGTCGCCTGACGATGCGTGATGGAAATCGTATGGCACATCACGTGAAAACTGGCAGACTGGTTTGACACAATCGATTGATGCACTTGCACACCGCGATCGAACGACGTACTCCGCTAATGACGATGTAGCCACTCGCTTGTGCTGCATGCTAGCATGCCCAGCTGCTGCATCAAGCTAGCTAGCTAGCTAGTTGCTAGTCAGCATAGCTCGGATAGCAAGCTGGCGTACACGCACTTCAAGCAAGCTAGTCAAAGATGCCGACACAGGCTTCGCTCAACAACGGTCGGCAGTTGCACGAACTTATTGGTACTAGCACAGTGTCAGCTCGAAAACAAGTGTCCTCGGGCACAATACCATGATCCAAGTGAGCAAAGCTGCTTGCGTTTGAATGAATTACCACTCAACAGGTGCGGTTGAAAGGATCCTCAGTCACGCTGACATGCAGCATGTACAGGAATGAAATCGCAGCATACGTACATATAGAGAACACGATGTACGCATAAATCATTCTATGTAATAATGGAAAACTTACATATCATACGAATGAAGTGATTGGGAGCCATATATGGGAACGCACGGATAAAAATGGCCAACTTCGTCGGCATCGTGAATGTATAGCTATCGCGTCGTTGCAGCGTTTTTAAGCCATGTAATCGACACATCGGAGGACGTGGAGGAGGAGGAACTCGTAATGAAAAGGTTTGGATATAAATGTATATATATATATATATATATATATATATATATATATTTATATACATTTATTAAGAAGATGGTGATGATGGCACAAGCAAGCCGGTGTGTCTCTTTGCTCTAAGAGGAGGAGGACATGCAATCATCGATGGTTTTTTGATGGATGCGACTCCTCCCTCACTTGCTGCTTTACCTATATGATGGTTTGGTATGTATATATGCTGGTACGATAGTTCCTTTCTTCTCCTGTCTTTTTCGTCCTTCTTCTTCTTCTTCTTCGATGGCAGTTGCCACTGCTCTTAATCTCCCATCTCCTGTGAATCAGCAAAGGATGTATAAAACTCAGGCCTTCTTCTTAGCGAAATCATCACTAGTGTACTACGGCTGCTGCTGATGTTCATCATGTTAAGAGCGAGACTGACCTCTTCCCTTGACTGCTTTGCCAGTGCCATCAGCTCCGACACAGAGACTTCCCCTGCCCAATTGCCATAACGAGAGGCCAGGGTCTTTGCCACCTTTTGGATGGGATGGGATGGGATGGGATGGGATGGGATAAATGATAACATCATACAAGAGAACGACAACAGGTTTGGTGGGATTGCAATAATATTATATATATATATATATATATATATATATATATGTGTGTGTGTGTGTTTTATGTCTTCCTGTAGAGATGAACCTGTGAATTCTACAGATTTTCTGCTACCGAGATCTCTCCCCCCGGCCCCCTCCCCACTACTACTTCTTCTTCTTCTTCCTCTTCCACCACTCCTTCTCACCACCACCACCACTACCACTACTACCCTCTCTGCTGCTTCTGGGGAGTCCTTAAATTCGACCAAAGTACTCGTAAGCACCTGAAGGTAAAAGGTTAAAAGGAGCTTAATTAGATGGGAACATCCTTTCAGGCACCAACGCTGTGAGCAGTAGTAAGCAGCTGCTCCGATGATATTTGGCAGTAGTAGACATGATTATGGCCTTGGCAACCCCATCTTCTTCCTCTTCATCCTCATATTACCATACAGCATGAGAAGACGTACGTCTCCATTCTTCTTTCTTTCTCCTACTATCTTCATCACACCTGTACGATTTCTTGCTGAGACACACTTCCATCGGCATTTTCGTCGAGTTTTGCAACGGTAGGAGCTCTTTCTTCTGTCTCGCTGCTCACTGAGGAAGAGGAGGAGGAGGAGGGAGGAGGAGGAGAGGGGAGGAAACAGTAAGGTGTGTTGCACTCGTAGTAGAGCAGCAAAGACTGCCTACTTGCTACTGCTACTTCTTCTTTAACCTTATGAACGAATTCGTCTAAATCCTGTCTATCCTTCATTTTATTCGTGCATATTTGCAGCATCATTTATCTTTTCATCTCCCTCCATCGGCACAATAATACCTTAACCCTAATCCTAATACTCACCTTTTTCAAGCCTTTTTTCAATCTTATCGATTACTGAATCTAGACGAAACTTGAGCCTTTTTTGATGATGATAGGTTTCGATTTAGCTGTTTTGGTAATGGTTGTACTGCAGAAAGGGGTAACAATCTGGCTGATCTCCTCTCAATCATCAGCATCGAATTGTTGCATAGCTCATCGAGTTCATCGCACACCACATCATCATCGTCATCATCCATCATCATCTGCAGAAATCATTATCACCTTCGTTCCAACACAGTATCATAATCATCAGCCGGCACTTCTGTGCTCTCTGCTGCTGCGCTCGCTTCTTCCTTTCCACCGGCAGCTTCGTGGGGGGGAGAGCTCTCTTCGGCCATTTCATTAAAAGAGTAAAAAAAAATTATACAAACGTTCTCTATCTGGACAATGTTATCTCTCTCTTCTTCTTCGTGGGCGCTCACAACGGTCTCTGTGGGCCTTTAGTCAGCTACAGCACGTGCCCTAGCGGGCGGCAGCCGGGATTCCTGGTGGAGAGAGAGAGAGAGAGAGAGAGAGAGAGAGAGAGAGAGAGGAGAGAGAGATGGCATTAGGATGGCGAGGGGAATGCGATGGTGTTCTATGTAATAGCTGCAGCTCTGTATCTAAGGATGAGGGGCATCTTTCGGCACAACCACGCATCTAACACACACACACACACACGCACACATAGGAATCTGCACTATGCTGTGTTCCATAAAAACATAAAACGGCAACGATGCTGCTGCACATGGACGACGAGTAGGTGAGGATTCATGGCTTAGAAATGGGAGACAAAGAGGAGACGAGGGAGGGAGCGTGGGGGGGGGAAAGAGAGAGAGAGAGAGAGAGAGAGAGAGAGAGAAGGGAGCGTGTACGTCCTGTGGCCTGCTCGGGAGAGGAGTCGGTTTTCTCCATGATGTTCATCAAGTATTCTCTCTCAGACACGAAAGGGTCATCCACCAAACTAAGAGCGACGACAACGAGGATAACAACAATACATAATATGTTAGGGAATGGCAGCAGCAGCGGCGGCAGCATGCATGCATACTAAACAGGCGTTGACTGCTTCGTCTAATGTCCTCAGCAGGTTGGAGGGTGCTACTACTGAGCTAAGTATTTTTCTTCGTGTTTTGGCCGATGACAAAGCACAGCGAGGACGTACGTCCTGCGACATACTGCGACATGCCAATTATTGCACTGATCCATCGCATCCGGGGGGGGGGGGGGGGGGGGATTGTATGATTATATTCTTGTGTCAAGTCATCGCAAGCAGCAACATACCCTTCGAGCTCTTCGGCAATCCTACGTGGAGATAGGGGGGGGGGAGGGAGAGGAGAAAGGGCAAAGAATTGATGATGATGATGATGATGATGATGATGATGGTGACGACAGTGCACAATCAGCGGCATATGATGCAGCAGAATTGAATGGAAAATGGCCACAGAGTACCATGGTGACGGTGTACTCGTTATAGTCATCGTCGTCGTCGATATGGTGCTTTCTGTTGGTGCCTTCTGCTATTACTACCACTACCTTATGAGCTCATCCTCTGTTATTGCATCTGAAACCTGGGAGCTCTCGAGTAATTCGAGCTTTCCCAATACCTTCATATATTGCATTTGGATGATAATTATTAATTATTAATAACAATAATAATGATCACTTGTTGCTACATGGTGTGTTTGTGTGTGTGTGAGAGAGAGAGAGAGAGAGAGAGAGAGAGAGAGATATAGAGAGAGAGATAGAAAGCTTATATATATATATATATATATATATATATATATAATATGATGGCCTGACCCACAAGATTTTGTTTAATACTACAAGCCACACTACTCTTTTATTGTCTCATCGTCGTCACATCATCATCATCGTCGTCACTATCTTCTTCTTCTTCTTCTTCTTCTTCCGGCTCATAAAACGCACCGCGCCTGCAACTTCCCCAGCGTTAACTTGTGGAGCAGCAGCGACATCTTTGCCCGAAGATGCTGCTCCGGCACCAGCAGCAGTAGTAGCAGCAAGAGCACCCGTAGCACTCACTTCCTTGCTTGTTGTTGTATTGGTAGCGGCAGCTCTGGCTGCTTTCTGCGATGGCGAGGATGGTAACAAACACGGGGGGGGGGAGAGGAAAGAATGAGTGGTATTATTAAGTTC
The DNA here is from genome assembly GCA_000320545.1 of Bigelowiella natans CCMP2755. NCBI lineage: Eukaryota > Cercozoa > Chlorarachniophyceae > Bigelowiella > Bigelowiella natans. The sequence goes on from ADNK01002377.1 coordinate 9,776, forward strand.
TCCGTGTTTGTTTGGACGACTCCCTCCTCCTTCACAATAGATGATGATCAGTCCATCGTGCCGTCGTTGTTAGGAAGGATAACGGGCTGCTGCTGCTGCTACTGCTGCTGCTACTGTATATGGTCAGCAAACCAACGACTACTACTACTACTACTACTACTACTCACAAGAACGCACCTTCTTCTCTGCCATTTCAAGGATCTTTGGCCCTTCGAGCTCCTGTTGGGGGAGAGATTGATAGCAAAGTTTACGCGTGTGAGGAGGGAGGGGGCGGGCTAGCTGGCCGTGGCGATGATGATGATGATGGTGATGATGATTATGATGGTGGTGATAGCGATTCTGCACCTGCTCCTTCTCGCTTCGAATGAGCTTGTTCTGATTTGCAATCAACTCTATCTTCTTAGAGAGATCTTGCGTCACCTGTGCGTGAGAGAGAGTGGAGGGAGAACGACGACGACGACATCTTAGGTACCAATGACCCATCATTAATCTGTGGAGGAGGGGGGGGGAGATGGGGGGGGGAAGCGCTGCATCAGCGAGAATCACGACACCCCCCCCCCCCCCCCTCCTGCATATGGAGTGCTCGTGCTTGCTTTGTCAGTAAGATACATATTTGTCGCATCATTTACTACAGCAAGATTCGAGGGAAGCTCAACTGAGAAAGGAGCTGAAGGTCTACTTTGCTCACCCGCAGCTTTTCCTTCCAAAGACGATCAAAGGATTGTCTAGAACAGAGAACTCAAAAACCAAACGAACTGTTCGGGAACTAGGGGGGGGGAAGGGGATGCAAAAACTTTCTCTTTTTTGCTTTTTTGAATCCCTGGGCTTTTACACAAAACAGGTGGGAATCAATTACCCCAACAGGGGGCAGGTTCCCTCGTTTCGATAGAACAAGGGAGAAAAGAGACATCCAACCAAAAATCTTTGTTAATAGGTGGACCTCCCAGGCTGGGGAATCTTCAGTCATCCGGACCATCATTTCCCCAGATGCCTTGCGCCCGAGTATCTATATCAACATGAAGGGGCCCAGCCCCGGCCCCAAGAAGGGTAATAAAAAAATTCTCAATAGTGAGATATTGTACGTAAATTCATAATGGAAGTTCGCTCTCTC
>ADNK01002376.1:0-36860 GCA_000320545.1 Bigelowiella natans CCMP2755
TACAAATATATGTATATATATATATATATATATATATATATGTGTGTGTGTGTGTGTGTGTGTGTGTGTGCAAGTACAAAACGACGACCAAGGAGGATTAGGTGTTGATCCAATTCACCACTTGCTCTGCTTTTGCCAGTAAGATCAATCTTATCGCTAAAACGCTGCTGCTGCGCCGCTGCAACCACTACTACTACTACTACTACTGCTGCTGCTGCTACTGCTATTACATATCATTACCATCTCTCTTGTGCTCTCCAACTTGATTAGTACCCTGAATGTCAGTTTTGATCATGAAGGCAGTGATTTGCTATGCATTCGATGATTCTCAATATGGTGGTATGTGATTCAATATATATGATAATTTTGGTGGTATAATCCAGCGTGAGCAAATGCTTAATAAAAATTAAAAGCGCAAATATACACTCCGATCAATCACGGGTCCAACTGCCCGCAGCTAGATCTTTCATGTGCAACCTTCTCGGCGCGGTAAAGATTTTCAAACTGGCCAGAAATGCGATGAACAGGCATTCCCCAAAACCAACATTTCCACAATTCAAAAGTAAAGCCGCAAGGGCCTCGGTGTGTGCATATACACAACATTCTGTGGTGGTGTGTTTGGTGGGCGTGCTCAACTTGCTAAAATGGTGCGTTGTTTGATAGGAGGAGTCTCTCGGTGTGTTTTTCTGGCACCACCACCACCACCACCCATTTGAACAGGGATGCATGCCACTGGATGCCACTATCTACTTATTACCTTGGAGGTTGTGTAGGCAAGGTGCCGCATGACATGCTTCGCAGATTCGGACTTTCCTGCCCCACTGTGACAAAGTGAAGAGCATTATATCAGATTCTGCCAATTGATACTCGCAACTCCCTCTCCCAGCGGGGGGGGGGTAGGGCACTTGGAAGAAAACTGCATGCTATGGTCTGAGCAGATTACCTTTCTCCACATACTATCATCGACTGATTGCTCTTTGTTTTGACCTGTTTCGTTTTAATGGAAGATGGCAAGGAAAGAGAATCACAGGTAGTCCACCTCCGCAACCATTGTTAATTTACGTATATTTATATATATGTGCAAATGTTATTAAGTATGGTTATACCATATGGCGCGCGTGCACAAACGTGTGTGTGTGTGTGTGTGCGTGTGCGTGCGCGCGCGCATGCGCTACCAACTGTCTGTACGCGTCCTCGGCAGCGTTATAAACATGGGGTTCAGCCTTTTCGTGCTGAAAACAACATCGGTGTTAGAGTAGGGAGTGGAGCAGAATCAACCATGCGTACCCTTGCTTTGCTGGAGTACTTTTCCATATGAGCCTGAGATTGGACAGAAACAGAATGGTTCAGGTCTAACTCGAAAACCGTCATGGTGGGATGGGTAGATTGTGGAGTCGCATAAGAAGACACCTACCTGTCCGTACAGTGGAAGCAACTGATACGGGTTCAAAGCGATGAGAATTGAAGAAATTCCTGAAAAAGAACAGGATCTCTTCACGATAACACAAAGTAAAACGATATTAGGTTCATTACCCGTATAAATTTCGTTTTTGTCGTATCTGCACTTGAGGTTGTGGACCACATTCTGCATATCCAAGTAGAGCTGTGGAAGAAGGACAAGCAGTCATTAATGGCTGTATTGTTATCATTTCAAAATATGTGGCAAATTACGAGTTCCGAAAGGTCTGCCGCCCCATCTAATTCTGGGGGGTTTGGCGTGTAGCCTTTGGAGTCACCCATCTTCTTCTCAAATTCCGCAATATCTACAAATTAGACAGACAGACTAATGAACGGAGCACGTGACGAAGAAAGAATGTTAATTGGTGCAACCCATCCGCTGGATTGTATGAACAAAACTAACATGGTAGTATACACATGTATATAACAGCTGGAATTGTGTAGATGGGAGATCAATTTCAATTTTGCGCGTTAACACACAAATGAAGAGGCACAGGAATCGGATGTCGATTCAATCTAGGTGGGCTGCCTACACATTCAAAACCCTAAGGAAATCGCTTACAACAATGATTCTATTTTATGATTCTATTTTAGTATTCCATTTCTCATTTCCCCCACCCTACCTACCGATGCTTACACCAGATTTAGAGTTGATACTCAGGGCCCAAAATTTCAGCTCAACAACAGGGAGATAACGCAGGTGTAAATTCGGTTTTAAAAAGCAGCATAATTCATCGAATAGGAAATACTTTGGGGATATTTAGTTTCTACGACCTAAATTACAAACAAATATATGAAAGAATACGTCGAAAAGTAAGCCCCCAAAAAACAACTTATTTTCTGATATTCGAATTTGGAAGACACGGCGTTTCTTTTGAAGACATTCAAATTAACAGATATGGCTTTAATGCCTCTGTTGCCTTCTAATTTTTTGGAACGACAAATCGATAGTAAGCTGATACATTTTTATTTTCACCTTTTCTCATCAGCCGCCACACTTGAAAATTCTGAAATTCGGTCTTGTTGTTGATCATTTTCTGAGGCGCAATTCTGCCTGAAAGTCATTGCTCTCTCCTTGAAAAGCCTGGGATTTTGATACCCGGAAGGCACCCTCGAGCCAAAAAATGCATTTATTACACCAAAGGAAACTATAACAATTCTAAAAGTCGCGCGCAGTACAAAAATGACCCCGACTAGATCGACCGCGAGTGAAGAAAAAAAATTATAGCTTTCATCTAGATCTAGATCTACTGCTCGTTCACATTCTCTGAGCCGAGAAGGCTGCCGTTGAGAGAGGAGAAGGATCTAGCCGACGAAACTCCAACTTGCTACCTTGCGACTAGGAGCGAAATACAGGCGGACTTGAACTAGTGACATCTGGTTTTGCCGTGATTCGCTTTTTTTTAGAGCATGTTCGAAGGTAAGCACTGACACGTGCACATAGGGTCTGGTGTAAAAAAGATTCCTTGCTGCCTGCGACAAACGGAGTCTGATGTCGCACTCGTGTGCAGACCGTACGAGCGCCCAATCTCACAAGTCCAAAAATTACACGGAAGTGAACCATATTCGGAACATCCACCACCTGGGCAACCAAATTGTCTTGGGTGAAGTTAATATTATTAGAGTTCATCTCATGTTAGATAGAGAATTTTCATCGAGAATACATCCAAACAACAACAATAATACGAATTCCGTTCGTGACTGTCGAGTCCGCCTCCGCTCCTCGTTCACACAACACCACGATGGAGCATGATGACGATAGTTCTTCCAACAGGCAGGCCATCCTCCGCTTCCAAGAGAGTTATATCAAGCCCATTGTCGAGGTAATTATTCTTAAATCACCACCTTGAGTCCTATGGGACCAGAATGTGAGGATCGATAAGCGCACGCCAAACCTATAGCAGCAGTCTCGGTCTCGTCGCATGTTACATTTACATACCCAAAAATGCATCGTGCTTGGTGATAGATAATTTTACACCACAGCAACTGGTACTGATTTAATCCTCGTATCCCTCTTTGCGCCTAGATCAAGTACTTGAGCCGCGCGGGGCCATCTGTACAGGAGAAAAAGGATAGGACTGCTGAATCACCACGCTCAAAACAAAGCACAAAATATTCTGCCACCACTGTCGGAGGAGGGGGAGATATACCACCTTTAGACAAAGGGCAGATGGCTCCCAGCTTACTCTTGCCAACTTCCCAAGAGGACGAGCAGCAGGTTGTTCAAACCATCGGACAGCCGTGTTATCATCCTGCCCTTCTATATGTAAATATATATATATATATATATATATATATGTATATTTATTTATATATAAACTACACCTATAATTTTACACTAAAATTATACTGTTTTAACGTTGTCAGCCTTCACCGATACGTACAAGAGAATTCTATGAGGTGCTATCCACTTTCGGAACCAATCTTTCTTTCGAACACTCTCAAATCCTTCCTCCTCCATCCACTTCTAGGGTGATCATGTTCAAATCCGGCTACTTAATAACCGACTCAAGAAGCACAGATCAACATGGTGAGAACTAGTGACAACTTTAAAATTGCTGCGATGACATTTCAACCTCTGTTCAGGCAACCTGGGATTGTGCGTGCTGTGGATCATAAGAAGTACCGTCTTCATCTTTGAAATCCTTATTTTCACATTATCTCACCGTTGGATTTTATCAGTACATTCCCGTACAGGGTCGAAATAACAAAGAAAGCTGATAAAAAATATCGTGGCGAAGTGTTAGATACAAAAGCAGAGTTCTTGAAGCTACAGAGGTAATGCCTGCTGCGAGCCGACACAGCGTTTTAATTTTTCTTTCACATTTATACGATTCGGCATACTTGATACTGGTGTCTACCCGTTTGCATTTTATTTTTTTTGGTTTTTTAGAGGATCACCAACCTTACAAAGTCGTTCATCTCACCGACCGAAGCGAGCTGCTTTTGGCGTCCCCCCACCAGAAATGCCCCCACCAGATATGAGTATTGAGCTTCCAACGGATTGCCCAAGTTTGCAAAAAATGCAGAGTGTGGAACCTACTGCTGGCTTGCCTTCACCAATGCAGAGTGTGGTTCCTACTGGCTTGCCTTCACCTTCTCAAAAAATTGAGAGGATGCAAAGTGTAGAACCTACCATAATTTCACGGTGACTGTGACTTCGCAAATGATGATAGACTAAGTTTCTCCTCCAAAAATATGGACTGTTGTTCTCGCCGCGCCACGCACCAGCTGTCCCACATACACAGCATCGTACAGCATTATCATTGAATACAAGAAAGCTCGAAAAATGAGATGACATGCTGACAAAATTAATTATGATGCGGCCTCTTGCTTGTACGTGCACATGCTAAACAAGCGGGCCACACGCACACACACACACATATACACACATACACACACACACACACACACACAAAAATAAACACGATAGCGTGATATCGTTTGCACTATAGGCACGCCACGCACTTGCATGCTGCCACTATGCGACAAAATAAATCGCATGCTTGCATGCCGTCAGTGGAGCTGCGCGGTGTGTACATGTACTGATGTACATTTTCCTCGATGCGCTTTGACTGCTATCTTCAATTGACCGTGCATCGATGTGTGCACATCTCTAGATGTGAGCATGCACATAGCAGGTACGCTACGATGGAACAAATGCGACGTGGTTTCGGTTTCCATCGCGCAAACCCTTTACCGCTCAGCGACACGCGCAGTGTGCAAAGAGCGTCTCGTCCCGGTTTGGCAGGTTGGCTCCTGTTCAAATCGGAGGTTTTCATGCCGCCGCTCAGACAGAGGATAGGTCACACCTCACATTTCTTTTCCCCATTATCGGCGGTAGCAAATATTGCGAAAATGCGTAACATGAAAATTTGCCTACTGACGACCTACTCTAGCACTGCTGAACTAAATTGCTAGAATGACATGATGAAAATCCTAGGCACATCACATGTCTCCGTCAATGCGCCATGGAATTGCATATGATCGCAAACATGAATTAACTCATTTTTAATGAAGAGGAACAACACGCAACATGCGCAACCTCTTTGTAAGCGATAAGATTACCAAAACCCTGAATGAAATGGCATGTTCATTATGCGTACAGTAACTATGTCTACACTGAAGGCTTAAAATATTGCACATGGCAGGCACAATTCTTGATACATTCACAAGATTTTTAGATGGAAATGTTCTAAATCCCCCATCAAACGATCGCAGCAGCACTAATAGGACCCAAAAAGGGCCTGCTTCCCGCATCATTCGAGTCGATGACTGCTTCGTTCTCCGCCATCTGCAACCATCATACAAAAAAAAATATTTACTTCTGAATTTGGATCAAGTGAATGTGCAAAGATTTCATTGTAATTGAACCAAAAGGCGAAGAAACAGCACACCTCAACGGCAACAATGCGAGCCTTGCTGATGATGAGCACATCTCTATCTGCTTTTTCCTTTTTCTTCCGCCGCCGAAAACAAGCCAGGAGCTGATTATTGCAAATATAATATATATATATATATATATATATATATATATATAATATGTGTGTGTGTGTGTGTGTGTGTGTGTGTGTAATTGATCAATAACATGCTCAAGCATCACTCGTAGCGAAATGAAATACTTACAATGCAACAGCAGCAGAGCATAAGCAGGACACCAGCACAAATTAAAACGAGGGCCAGCACCTGAGTGAACACAAAATCAAAGATTGTTAGACATATTGTCAGATTTAAAGGTTGCTCTCTTCCAGGCATTAAAAAAATGTGGGAAATGAAGCCATTCAAAACTAGTAAGCTATCAGCATATATGAAGAACACACAAAATTTCTCGTCACCGGTAGTCCCCCTCCATCCCCGGTTGTATCCTCCCCCGAGAGCGTTGAATTGGTGCTGTTTGCTATCGTTGGGCTTAGTGTGGGAGCCTAGGCATGTGCGTCCACGTAAATAATGTGGGAATTAGTATGGTGAGTGTGACTTCACGATATTTTCAGAGAAAAAGATGCTCGATTTCAAAAGCTGCGTATTCTAAAAAAAAGAAGTTACATACCGCGGTTGTTGGTGCGTCTGAGAAGTAAGCAGCGGACGGCGCTTGAGTATTAGTACTTGGCATAAATGTCGGGGTTTGTGAGAGTATCGGCGTTCTGGAAGGACCCATCGTGGGGTTCACTGTTGGAATGGGAGATGGAGGAGATGATGGACTTATAGAAGGAGCAATTGTGGGGCAGAAAGACGGAGAGGCTGTGGGTAACATCGAGGGGCTAGTTGTGGGATTAAACGATGGAGAGGAGGATGGATTCATGGAGGGAGCGGCTGTTGGTCTATAAGACGGCGACGCTGTGGGTGCCATCGAGGGGTTAATAGTCGGACTAAGCGAAGGTGAGGCTGATGAATAGGGAGCGATTGTAGGACCGAAAGACGGTGACGCTGTGGGTGTCATCGAGGGGCTAGTTGTTGGATTAAGTGATGGAGAGGAGGATGGACTAGTTGAGGGAGCGACTGTAGGACCGAAAGACGGTGACGCTGTGGGTGTCATCGAGGGGCTAGTTGTTGGATTAAGTGATGGAGAGGAGGATGGACTAGTTGAGGGAGCGACTGTAGGACCAAAAGACGGTGACGCTGTGGGTATCATCGAGGGGCTAGTTGTTGGATTAAACGATGGAGAGGAGGATGGACTAGTAGATGGTGCCAATGTTGGTGATATTGTGGGGCTGATTGTAGGGGCACAAGGATCTGTCCCAAAATTTGGAATCTGCGAAGATGTGAGGGCGCTAGAAGTTGAGAAGTCGTTATAAGTTAGTACATTGCCGACGCACCAGCCACTGAGATCCTAGATATGAACACAACGAACATGTAATCGACACATCTTCTATACGTCTATCGCTTATAACGAAGAGGAAGGTAATGAGAGGGTGAGAAAGATAGGGTAGAGTAGAATGTGTAGGATAAAAGTTACGCAGCGAGAGGGTTATGTGTTTGCCTAGTGCATCCCCCCTCTCAATGATGGCATTTGATTTGCATTACCTGACTAAAGAGAGTGGCTCCGTTGAACATGTGAGCCATATGCTGGCTCGCCTCAACGTTCCAACCAGATATATCTTGATTGAATGACGAGGCCTGGTAAAACATGCTTTCCATCGTAGTGACTGAACTCACGTCCCAGCTACCGATGGGCCCATCAAACGAAGAAGCCTGGTAGAATGTTTTGTCCATTAAAGTGACTTTGCTAGTGTTCCAGCTGGCTATGTTGCTGCCATTGAACGCGGTCGCTCCGTAGAATGTGCCCCTCATTGACGTTACTTTGGACGTGTCCCAACTGCTCAGATCTCTGTTGAACGAGCTGGCTCCCTTAAACGTTTGGTACATGCTAGTGACCTTCGATACATCCCACCCCGAGATGTCTTCGTTAAAGGTGCTCTTGCCGTGGAACACGTCAGCTAATGAAGTCACATCGCCAGTATACCAATCGACGATGTTCCCATACTGTGCTTCAGCGCCAGCCCTATATCCGACCCAGTAGCCTACTGCTGAAACTATATTGCTACTGGTGATGGGGTCGCAATCCACATTGCCCGTGTTGGTAGTCGTACATGCGGAACAAGAAAGGAGGCAGAGGATTGTTGTGAGTGCCTGTAGCACAGAACGCCTCTGATGGAACATGTTAATACCTCCTTTCGGTTATGAGCTCCGTGGTCTCCGGACTTGTGTTATTAGTAAGCCACAATCGTTCGATTGTCGCAGGAGGTCAGATCCTTTGGATTTTAGACTAGACTACGCTTGCACGTGCTCAACAACGATGCGCGTGCCTCCCTTGGTTTCTGATTCTTTTTTTTTGGCAGATTTCACGTAAAGATGTCCTTAACACTTAACACTGCTGGGGCACTGCGTTTCTTGTTCGTTTCCTGCGTTTCTCGTTGCTTGGAGGCATGGCGACAAGCATTTTCTCTTTGTCGCAGCTGTCATTTGAACTGCCATCTTTCGGAAAAACTACACTTTTTGCGGGAAGTGTTCGAATTGTTCGGTGATTGTGTTGGATGCAATTTCATCCTGTGCGATGCGGTGCTGACAAGTCCTCGCAACGACTGTTGTTGAGGCTCTGCTACATGCAAATGCCTGTCTCCCATGTGGTTCTGGCGCATGCAGATTTGATCAATGCTTCATTCATTGTTCATTGTTCATTGTTCTTTGTGGATTTCACCTAGTCGCAGAAATTCGAATTTCATCCACTCATCTCCGAATGCCATCGACCGATCAGCCTGCACTGCACAGCACGTGCTTGTTGTGACGCGGTCCTCAGCTACCCACAGCTAGCTAGTTGAACTAGCTTCACACAACACATGTGCGCATGAATGTTTTTTGTTGCAAATGACGACGGCAATCGTTGGTTCGGGATCAACAATTTGCTAGCTAGCTATGTTGCGCGTAAGGTGTTCACAGGCCGAGGCGCTACGTGCACAAGTAGGCAGGGGGGGGGGAAGGCACGTTTGCTTCCTTTTGAAGAGTTGTGTTTATTTTTATTAAAGATTATATTTTTATTAAATCGTGCACTGCGTAATCATTCGCGAAGCTTTCGCGAATGCCGCCGCACGTGGGGCAGCACACTTCCGGTGTGCTGCCATGAGTCCCGCCGGAACCCACGTGCCCATGCTGTATTAATATCTACGTTATCTATATTCTATATCCGCGACAACCCCTTTGTTGTCGCACGTGACTTGTGCCCGCGTAGTGGTACGCGCTACACCTCCCCCAAGTCACGTTGCTCCTTCCTTCCTTCCTTATTCCCTTAGACCTTCATCGCTTTCGGAACTTCACCAACCACCAGGTAATAGATTCCTCTCTAACCTTATCTCCTTTGTCGCTTACCCAGAACTCACCTTCGTCCTTAGGTTCGTGTCCATACCAGCCCTCTGCATCAAGGTCCCCCAGGACCTTATACCAGTGCTCAAAGGGTAAGTCGGGAACAGCTAGGTAGAGTAGCTGATATTTTCCGTCCTTTATTTTCATAGCTACCCTCTCCATATTTCGTAATCCAGGGTAGCCTAGATAGACAATCTTCATGCGCCAATCGTCGTTCACCCTGACCTTATTGTTTCCATATTCCACATCGAACTTAGGTCGGGGTCCTAAACAAGGCATTGCTCGCTCCCACACAGTAGGGTTTACTTTAACATCCTCTAGGAGCTTCTCACCGATATCATAATTCTTTAGGTGACTGATGTGGCGCAAGGTGACCCTGTTCCCATCATAGATGTAGTACTGCTTCCTCCCCTTCCTCTCGGTAACCTTTGCAACGCCACCCCAGAAGGGGTCTTGTTTATTTCTCGATCTCAGATTTACCTTGGCCCTAACATACTGTCCTTCCTTTAGAACTCGGCCATCGTACGGGACCTTCTCGTCTTCGCTCTCGGTATCGTCGTCGTTGTCGTCGCCTTCTTCCCTCTCCTTATCCTTGATACCTCCCCCAGACGTGAAGGTGTCGTTTACTAACCCTTGTATCTTGTCTGGTGTGGTGCTATTTATCCTGCTTAGGTTGGCCAAGGTGCGGTGGAGTCGCTCTACCTTGGAGTTGGACTGGGCATAGTATACAGGTGAGGCATCAATATTAGGGTGTGGTAGCTGTAGAAGAGAGGTCTCATTATCCACATGTAACTTCTTTGGTATCTTGTTTATGCTAACTTCATCAGGGATAGCCTGGAGCTCAGACTCCCAGGTACGGTAGCAGTTAGTAAGCCTCTGCTTATATAAGCCTTTGTTCTTCTTAGCAACGTTGACCTTGATAATCTTTTTAACCCAGCACTTTCCAGTGGCCACATCAACGAAGGTAAGGTAGTGATAGCCATCGTACTTATAAACATCAATTTGCACGATATCTAAGAAGTTCCTTGCTTTGATTTTCTTAGATGCACGGCTCTTGCTGGACTCCTTGGTGGCGACGCCTGCCGCCTTCAAGCTGGAGCACCTGCAGCCACGCAGGTATGTCCTTATCTCTTTTAGCTTGTAGGGCCAGTAGTAATGGTAGAGTAGAGCAGTGATATGGTTTTCTCCTACGTGTGCAGGTCCATGGGCGGTAAAGAGAAGGGCTCCCCTGGTCCGCCGTGGCACGTAGGTACGCCTAACATTATTAGTGTATACATATATCCTATCACTAAGTACCTCATGCTTGTGTTTGTATTTATCCAGGTGTTCTTGAAGGTGCTGGAGCTCCTCTGGCTCAGGCAGGAAGTCGCCGTCCTCGAAGGTAATCGCGTTAACCATAGGGGTGACCTGGGTAGGGACTTTCTTTTCGAACAGCCTGCTGAAATAGTCAGCAAGCTGCTTGTCTCCTGGTGCGTAGACCACTGTCCTCTTGTCCCTAAACTCTTCCGTGTCCGCCCTCATAGCTGCATACTCATCGTTAGGCGCTTCGAGCTTGCGGTCGATGCCTAGGAGGGGCTTGTGGTCAGTCATTAAGGTGAAGCTGGGCACCGACAGCAGGTAGTATCTTAGTTTCCTCTGCGCCTCAGTCATGGCTTTATACTCTCCTTTTGTAGGGCTGTACTTGGCCTCAGCTGCTGTGCAGGCCCTGCCCCACACCCGTATGATCTGCTGGTCTTGGGTAAGTACAGCAGCCATACCTAGCTTAGACCAGTCTGTCCATAGGGTAGCTGGTCTAGTAGTGTCTAGCTTAGCATTCAATAGGGTGTTGCTGCATAACTTTATTAGGTTATCGAAGTGGGCATCAAGGCCAGCCTTGGCCCACACCTTAGCGAAGCTGAGGCCTACAGAGTTCTCCTTCCGGTAAGCAGTAGTAAAAGCAGCTGCAGTCCTAGCGTAGGTAGGGGAGAACCTACGTAGTATCCAAGCTGCAGTCTGCAAGAATGACTTTAACTCCTTTGCATTCTTAGGTTTAGGGGCTTGCTGTAGTGCTGCTACTTTCTCGGGGTTTGGGGTGATGCGGCCTTGCTCCAGGTAATATCCACACCACTTGATTCTTGTAGCTAGGAATGTACACTTCTGCAGTCTAATAGTAAAACCGAAGTGTGCAAACCTAATAAATATATTTTCCAGGAGGAAGATCTGAGCGACGACTGTGTTGGTACATATTATGTCATCATCCACATACACAAACACAAACACCCACAACACAGACGCCATCCCATCATGTGTGTATGCCCTGTAGTTCTGACTACTGAACGCATCCCCTGATATGCTTAGGCCGTAAGGGAATACGACGAAGTGCCACTTCCTGTGCCTGCTGGAGAACGCGGTAATGGGGCGGGAGGTTTTGTGGATGGGTGTCTGCATGTATGATTCATTTTTATCTAGGGAAGAGTAGTATTTGTATCCTATGACGTGTTCAATAACGTCATCTATCCTTGGTGTAGGTGTCTGGATCCTCTTTATTACTCGGTTGTGGCGGATGAAGTTGTGCGCCAGGCGGAAGAAAGGGTAAGTAGGTTTCTTAGCTAGCACATGTCTCACGTTCCATGGTGAGTTGCTTGGCTCTATCTTCCCTTCCTTTGCCCATTCATTGATCTGCCACTCTATCTTTTCCCAGTCCGCTTCCGGTCGCCTATGTTCTGGGTCATTGATGATGCACTCTTCGTATCCCTTCTTTAGCTCGATCTTTACTGGGGTAAGCTTGCTGGAGGGCTTCGTCGTCGGCTTGGTGATGTCAGAGTACTTCTCGTTTAATATTTTATTAATGTACTTTTTGCCTTTGTCGATATCCCAATCATCAGCTGGGGGGGTCTTGTCCAGTAGCTCCGTTATCTGTCGGATGGTCTTGCCGGGGTTCTTCTTCCGTAGCTCGGTAGGTGTAGGTAGCTTGTTGTCCGCTAGGTCCATAAACTCTAACGCATTAACGCTTGACTCAGAGGTCCACTCGTCAAGCCGTATCATGTTCTGGCTGATGGTCCTGCCTGACTTCTTTGGCAACTTAGCAAAGTATATCTTGTGATTGTAGAATGATATGATCCCCCCTAATTTTTCTAGGGCATCCTGTCCGAGGAGTAGTTCCATGGATAAAGTCATGGCTACTCGGGTCTTGATTTGGGTCTCCGCGTCGCTGCCAGGTATCTGTAGCTTTAGCATTAGCTCACCGACGGTCTTCATGGAAGAGCTTCCGTCTGCTTGAGCATATTTACGTTCTTTCTTAGTCACTTGATCCAATAGTCCTAACCTTCTTACTGTGCTTAGGCTTATGAAGGACTTCGGCATGCTGCCACTATCCCAAAGGGCAGGTAGTTTCTTGTAGTCTCCGTAGCTGTCTTTAACTTTAACCTTGGTCATAGCAACTTTGATAGTCCTGTTAGCGTCTTCGTCATTAATGTTGCATACTCCTAAGTTCTTTATGTCGTCTAGGGTCATGGGCTTGTCTTGGTCCTGCGTTGCTGGTACTGCTGTCTTCGTCGGCGCCTGCTTAAGGTGATCTAATATTCCGTTTATCTGCTGCTGTATAGCATTGATACTGTTCTGCTTTTTGTTCTTATATTTATTGTTCTTCCCGTTGTTGCTGCCTTGCCATTTGCTGTTGTTATATCCTTGTCCTCTGCCTTTCTTTCTCTTTAACTTCTCGTAGTGTTCGTTGAGCTGCCTGATCGTCATCCTGGGTCGTCCTTCTTTCCTGTCTCTGCAGTCTTTAGCGGTGTGTTTCCCTTTACGTGAGCAGTATCCGCAACGTCGGTTACCTTCCCTGTCCTTGTACCAGTCTCGCTGCGGCTTAATAGCGTTAATGTTTCCTATGCCAGGTACCTTAGGGCTGGTAAACTTGCGGTCCTGCTCCTGCTCGCGTAGGGATATAGCCTGCACTGCTGCCTCCATCGTGGTGTAGCCTTTCTCCGTAACGTAAGTGGATTCCTTTATCTTTAACTTGAACTCTTCAAACCTTGCCTGATCATCACCTGTGTTGTAATTAAAATCATGTAGTTCGTCGATCATATCCTGGAAGCGCGTGGCAAAGTCTCTAACAGGTTCTCTCTCATGCTGCATCATTGCTCTGTATTTTCTAATAGCCTGGGGTAGGGAGTTAGCATCCTGTTCATTTACAAAAGCCTTCATTATCGCCTCAACGTCTCGTAGCCCACTAACTGTAGTGTGTATTTTCTCTAGCTGCCTGATCCGGGTCCTGCCTGTCTCGTAAAGGTCCATGGCTTGCTTTATTATAGCTAGCCATTTGAGCTTGTCGTTTTCGGTGGGGTTAGGGGTAAAGTCGCAGAGTATACTCCTAGCGTTCTTCCACCACCTCCTTGCCTCACCTCTTTTCCCGTTGTATTTCGTTATCATAACCGGTGCTGTTTTAACAGACATGAACTGGGTGTTCCGCTGTACCGGCTGCTGCTGCTTGACGGTGCTCTGGGTCGTCCCCCGCGAGGCGCCCAGACCCCCGTCGTTCCTAAACAAAGCTGCCCACTCTGGAGGTAAGTCTGCTTCGTAATCCATGATGTCCTGCATGATAGCTGCCCAAACATCATGTGTCTGATACTTGTATTCTATCGATACTTTCAGTTTGGCGTAGTTGCTCGCCCTGGGTCGCAAGGCTCGTAATGCCATTACGACCTTCTTGCTTTCGGCGGCCACGTCCTCGTCGTCCGCCTCGTAGAAGTTCTCCAGTGCCTCTGCTGCTGCATCTGCTTTCTTAATCCCGGGTGCTGGTCCCGGCGGTGCCTGTGGAGGTGTTCCTCCTCCTTCCTTAGCGTCCGTATCGCCCTTCCTTTCCTGTTTCTGCTCGTGCCCTTGCACGGCCTGCGAGCCAAAGTCCTGCTGTTCTTCTAGCTGCTGTGACATTGTTAGTCAAATCGTTTCCCGTGTGTGGAAGCCAAAGGTTGTTGCGCGTAAGGTGTTCACAGGCCGAGGCGCTACGTGCACAAGTAGGCAGGGGGGGGGGAAGGCACGTTTGCTTCCTTTTGAAGAGTTGTGTTTATTTTTATTAAAGATTATATTTTTATTAAATCGTGCACTGCGTAATCATTCGCGAAGCTTTCGCGAATGCCGCCGCACGTGGGGCAGCACACTTCCGGTGTGCTGCCATGAGTCCCGCCGGAACCCACGTGCCCATGCTGTATTAATATCTACGTTATCTATATTCTATATCCGCGACAACCCCTTTGTTGTCGCACGTGACTTGTGCCCGCGTAGTGGTACGCGCTACAGCTAGCGCATGACTTGAGCAGTCAGGCTGCTGTGTGGGCTAGATGGGTGTCGGGTTATCTTTGTGCCATGCTAGCATGATGGACACACATCTAGACTTCTAGACATGGCCGCCGCAACAGACGACATAGCATTGGTTGTGGGCGTGTGACCACAGCTAGCTAGACAGGTTCAAAGGTGTCTGGTGCTAGATTTCACGCGCCAGTTAGCATTGTGTTTGGCGGATGCACACTGCTGCCAAACCACATAATCCATATTCACAGCAGGTTCGCGCAGGATTCTTTCGCAGCGAGACTAGACTTGACACATAGCATGCAACATGTGACAGCAAAAACATCGTGTCAGACAGATTCATACCACTGCTAGACTGCGACTCAGAAAAATTTGAATTTGTTCATACAGTAGTTGGAGCCTTCCCTTCTCTGAGTAATAAAATATATTGCTTAGTATAAGATTGAGGTTGTCGGGAATATCTAAGAAATTCGTACCTGTTGACCAGAGATTTTTCTTCAATTTTAGTGCCTTCATCGATAGTTTTCCCTTCCAGAGACTTGATGCTACCCACAGAAGCTCGATTTTGCATTTCTTTCGCGTTCTGTACAAGAAAAAAATGGTTTTCACCTCTGAATGGGATCAACATCACCATCGTCGCAAAATCGTGCCCACCTTACGCGTCTTCGCTTTCTTGTCGATGTCCTCCTTGTCATGAAGGGTTGCCATTCTGCTGATGATGGTGTAGTAAGCAACCACGAAGATCGAAAGAACTCCAAGGATGATGAGCCCATGCCACCAGCGGTTTTTAGGCCAGTTATCTGTTGGTTCATCACCACCGTTCGTCGTCATCAGAGGAGCAATCACCAGTGAGACTACGCTCATGAGCTTTATTAGAATGTTGAGCGATGGCCCGGAAGTGTCCTTGAATGGATCACCTACGGTATCACCTACGACAACGGCCTTGTACTCATCAGTTTTCTTTGGATGCTTGGTCTCGGGGTGCAACATGCCTTTGCCGACATACTTCTTGGCATTGTCCCAAGCCCCACCTGCGTTGGACATCATGACGGCAAGAAGAAACCCTGAAGAGATAGATCCCGCGAGTAGCCCAAGCAAGCACCTCGGTCCGATCATGAGGCCGACTACAATTGGCATAAATATGGCCAGAAGCCCTGGAATGACCATTTCCTTGACAGATTCTGTGGTGCAGATGTCGACGCACTTCTGGGAGTCGAGGGGGGTACTGTGTTCCCATTTCTCGTTGAGTTGGGATCGGCACTCGTACATGATCGCTTCCGCAGCGCTCCCGACGGAAAGCATGGTGAGGGCTGCGAACACAAAAGGAAGTGCCGCTCCGAGGATGATTCCAGGTAGAACGACTTCATCGAGCAAATTGACCTCCTGTAAGCCGACGGCATCTGCAAACGCGTTCATCAGAGCCAGGGCGGTGAGTACCGCACTTCCGATAGCAAATCCCTTTCCCGTAGCGGCAGTTGTGTTGCCTAATGCGTCGAGTGAGTCGGTTGTGTCACGAGTCTTGTCGCTCACTTCTTGAGACATTTCAGCAATGCCTCCTGCATTATCAGCCACTGGGCCGAAGGCATCTGTTGCCAGGGTCACCCCGAGGGTCGAGAGCATTCCGACGGCGCACACGGCAATCCCATATACTCCCATCAAGGCGTGAGCGGCAAGAATAGCAACCACGACGCAAAGCACAGGAGGCACACAAGAAAGCATACCGACACCCAACCCCTGGATAATGACGGTTGCAGGACCTGTATACGACTTTTCGGCGATGGAGACAGTTGGTGGCTCGGTGTAGCTCGTTGCGTACTCCGTAGCAAATCCTTTAAGTGTAAGATAAACACGCATACACGATGAACACATGTGCACACACACACACACACACACAGGCTGCGAAAATGTGAGATGGTGAAGTGAGTGTAATGTGTTGCGTTTGCTTGGCGCGCAATATTTGCTCACCAATAGAGTTTCCGCACAAGATTCCAATAAGCACAGTAAGGAAGAGCTTCCAGGCCTCGGAATTATCAGTACCGAAGGTAAGTCCAATAGCCACCCACGTCAGGCCGAGGACAACAATAGAAGATGCTATAATTGCAAATCGGATCGACCAGAGCAGAGAGTTCAGCACAGCGGTAGCCTCTTTCAGTTGACTTTCCTTGTCGCCAACATTCTTTTTCACTGTCCGAGCGGTGCGGACTAGCATCGTGCCGATGATGGATGCAATCGACCCAAATCCAGCTAGCCAGAAAGGGAAGGCGATTCCAGCATTACCAAACTTCTCCACCCCGAGGGTAGCTGCAGCGATGATGGAACCAGCGTAAGATTCAAAGAGGTCGGCACCCATGCCTGCAACATCACCAACGTTATCCCCGACATTATCTGCAATTGTCGCGGGATTCTCTGGCGAGTCTTCCGGTAAATCTTCCTCCACCTTTCCCACTAAATCTGCACCGACGTCCGCAGCTTTCGTGTAAATCCCCCCCCCAACACGAGCGAAGAGCGCGACACTAGAGCCTCCAAATGCAAAGGCTGAGATCTGTTCCCAAATTTCCCTCCGATGGTCTGCATCCTTGTCCTCATCCTCAAACGAGATGTAAAGAATTGCGATGCCAATGAGAGCGCTGCTCACTACGGACAACGCCATAACCGATCCTGATTTGAAAGCTACCCGAAGACCTGCATTCAGGTCGCCAGGCTGGTCTGGGGATGGAGGCTCACACGCAATCGTGGTGAGGACATTCGAGTATGTAGCAACTGTCATTCCGATATATCCGGAAGTCGCAGAGAGGATTGCTCCGAACCAAAACGACACCATCGATCTCCAGCCAAGCCCCGGCAGACCGAGGATTACCAAACCAACGACGAAGATAAATCCAAGCAGGAAAGAGTACTCTCTGTGTAGAAAAGCACGAGCACCAGCAGAAATCGCATCTGCAATCTTATATGTTTCTGGATACTTCTCACGGTCACGCGGCATAAATGAGAGCTACGCACAGAGCACATCAAATGATCAGCCAGGGATTAAGATAGAAATTAAGCTGTGGGGTGACCTGAAGGGCGTAAATCGTTGCAAAGATAAGGGCAACACCTCCACCGATCCAAGCTGTAAAAAGAAATAATTAGCTCTGAGAATTCTGAAAAAAGGCGTGTTTAAAGGCCCGCTTTCGTAAATTACTGACCTCCCGAAGAATTGCTATAACGGCCAAGGTCCATCCATCTGAAATCACCAAGGTCATCGAACTATGAATCAAGTTTCGAAGGATCTATACGAAGTAATTACCCGTCGTCGAACCGGTCGTTCAGGTCGGTCATTCTCAGCAACTTTGAAAGGATTTAGAAGACTCCGGGCTACTGTTTGTTCAAGGGGGAAGAAAGTTATCCAACTGAAGAGAAAGGAAAGATTTTTGAATAGACTCAAGCTAGACACATTTATGTAAGAATGGTAGATGAAGAAGATGGAGTAAGAGAAAGGATTGTGGCAGAGGAATCTCCCATGGTACACACCTCTTTGGTAGGGAATGCGGGGTTGAACACCGCGCTGTTAGGGAAGTCGAAGCTCCGCAAAACGCAATCTTTGTGCGAATGGCGGGCATTTTTCTCCTCCTGGAGACTTCCTGTGCAACCATGTGGCAAGAAGGGCCCAAGATCTACTGATCGAACAAGCAAAATACAACCAAAGAGAAATCACCTGGCAAACGAAGAAAACAAGAGTACCCGATCTAAAAATCTACTGTCACCATTGGAGTACCCCTTCCTAAGGCTTTTATGATCGCAGAATTGTCCAAATGCAACCAGATTTAGTGAATTTTTGTTAGGGGTTTCCACTTGGATGCAAGTTCTTTTTTGGGCAAAAATTCCAGGTTTACAGAATTGATCTTGATCAAATGTACATGAATGCACATGTCGAACAGAATGAATGAACCAACAAATTTGTTCACTGTTCTTCCGGTTTTGAACAGAGCATCAAATTTCACTTAAATTTAAAACTGCGGCAAAAGAAACTCGTTCAAATCAGGCAGATTTTTGTCAGGAGACTGCATTAATCTGGGTAATATCGGGTCGTAGTTTCAGCAATACCGGGATTTCTATACACACCACCTTGAGGCCACTGCCAGATGGAGGAACGGCGTTGCTCGCCGCGGTCGGCTTTCTCCTTCGTCTACCTTTGAACTTCCATGACTACTATGTACCGCATTTGTATAGGATCCTGATTCTTGGCCCTGTAGCTTTATTTTTGGTCCTAGCTTTGACGCAGTCTAGTGTTTTCTCGGGATTCGACCAGAGTTCAGTGATCATTGGGTAGGCGTTACGAGTATGCGTTCACTACTCACTCTCTTGACTATTTGCTCTTGCACAAATGGCCTCATGTTATATCTCTTAGGGGTGTAACCAAACCTCAATTCTCACCATTTCTAAATGGAAGTAGCTCCTCGCTGGGGTCCATGTTCTATAAGACGGTGATATGTCTCTGCCCGTCGCTAATTGCAACATCACTCATGATGTACATATATTCCGTGTGTTATGATTTTAGAACATTTCGGACCTGCTTTCAAAATTGAAACAATCTCGTGAGGGGATGCAGGCAATTAAGAAGATGGAGAGATGGCTTGAGAGCCAGAAAAACAGCTCGCCGTCATCATCAACTCCATCGAATAATGATCAAAGCACCCCGCTTGCTCCTACCCCTACTACTCCTGTGGCCAGCCAAGGACAATACTGGCGATCTCTTAACAACACAATGAAGTAAAAATTGCACTACTCAATGTAACACCTACATGCGTTTTTTGCGAACGAAGCAGAGAAGCAATCTAGAGAGGAGATTAAAACCAAAGTGCAGCATCATGAACTAATGATGATTCCTTCTATCAGGGAAATTCTACGATTGGTGAGAAGGAATATTCTGGATTCGCAGAAGCCAAGAACATTAATGTACTACTGCATGTAGTAATAAGAGCAGTGGCTCAGCGAGTGCATAGAGCATGTATACGCCACAATATTACACTTGTGTACTACATTTACGCGTGTAGATTCATGTGTTTGTGAGTGTATTAACCTTTCATCATCACACTTCGTTCTTATGACTTTTGGTTTCCCGCCCCCGCGGTATGAAGCACGTATACTATGACGAACACACCTTGCACTCTAACAAACAGATCGGTCGATTCCAAAGTGTACGTCATCCACCCAGAGCGAGGAGACGGCCATCTCTTGTACATGTATCACCCGTTTGTTCGCACCGTTCTTGAAGGTCTGGCTCCCGTCTTCTGCTGTTAGTGTTTCTCGACCACAGAAGATGGTGCAAATGAGTGCATGCATGTGTGCAGGTTTCGAGGTATTTGGTGTAAACGCTACTCATGTGTATGATCGTAACTACGGCAACGCTGTGAAGAGAATGACTGCTCAAGTCAAAGCAAACGATGCTGTCATTCTTGTTGGCTCTATAAGTAAGTTACGTGCGCACTGCATCACAATTAGGATTATGCGCTGGTAGCTAAAGGTTGTGGGGCTCCAAAAAGCAGAATATGTGACAAAACACACAAAAATGAGTGTGTGTTTGTTTGGAGGATACATGTTCGTTTTATCGAGATTTATTTGTTTTGACTCCTCCTCCTCCTTTCTCTCCACTGCAGGGCCAGATGGACGGATGATGTCGGCAATGAAAAAAAAGGGCGCCTACACGATACTCTATCAAACGGAACCCCTTCTTATTGGCAATCCTGGTATCATGTGCTTGTATTTTGTCACTTCTACTGATGATGATGATGATGATGATGATGATGATGGGACTTATTTTGTCCTATTGTTCTTTCTCCTTCAAAGCCGCCTGTAGCCCTGCGCACTATACGTGGTTCTTCGACGAAATCTGGGACTATTCTCTTGCTCACATCGATATGTAATAAAAATGGGAAAACGCACACAAATGATGGTGCTAGTCAGCAATAGCCTTGAGTTTTTCCTTACTTTGTTAACACAAAACACCGCCCCACCATACACACACACACACACACACACACACACACACATACACACAACGCATGAATGCATTTCAGTATGCACACGCATATATGTGGCTGTATGTATTGTTTCATCATCAGGTTGTGTCAGTGTGCTGGGCGAACGGCATTTCCGTTGATACGATACGTGCCTATAACGTACTGGAAGGACTCTCCTAAATTAAGTACTTCTAGTGCCATCACCACAATAATTTCCTTAACTGCATTTGAGATTTCCCCCCCCCCTACCCGCTCCTCCCCCCCCTGTTGTTCCTTTGTTTTTACTGGTATTTCAGGATATGCACCCCCAAAAGAAACGAATAATAGCATGGGTAGAAATGGTAGCATAGTAGCGAAAATAGTAGCAGTAGCAAGAGTAGGTGATGGCACATGTAAACGGAAAATGAGCGTATTCTTCTCTTTTTTAAAATATTGTGTCGTTTGTTGTTTCGTTGAAAGTGAAAGGAAAAGCTCCTGCTATCACATCATCACCTTCGGTTTCCCCGATAATATCATCGTCTTCGCCCACGCCCCAAACTCCCAAACCACCACCACCACTACCGCAGTCGCCGCCATCCCCCCCATCATCATCCTCAATTGCTTTCAATCCAAAGCCATCGTTCCTGTTCTTCGGGGCTCCCTTTTACGGCCGCGAGGAGTGCTGGAAAAGGCTGAATCTCATCGGAGATATTGCCAAGGACCTTCGATCTGAGTGATACCTACTAAGGAGTATATTATATATATATATTTATATATATATATATATATATATATATATATACGTAGTATCTATTATATCGCATGTCGTTGTACAATCATGAGCACATGTATTGTCTCTCTCTCCTCTCTTCCAATTCCGTTCCATTTTGTCATGTCGCCATTGCTGTCATCGTTCTGACTAAGAATTGCTTTAATAAGATACACCATCTGGTCTGCTCCCGCATTTGAGAAGTTCGTTAAAAGTTCGGATTCTGCCATATTTCTTAACATGCACAAGACCTGCATCCTAGGGAAGTCACACCCTACGGATTTCATCAACTTGGAACCGCGCGTTAGCATACTTATGAGTGCGCATGTAAGTGTGGATGTGTGTGCCTATTATTAATATATATATATATATATATATATATATATATATGTGTGTGTGTGTGTGTGTGTGTGTGTATTTGTTCGTATATTTTCATTCAGTTCATAGTGCCGAAAACCAACACAAAAAGAATGTATCACTAGAGAGATATAGTTGATGTTTTCAATTGTGTTTGATATTTTCAAATCTTCCATTAGTTTTATACTATATTGGCAACTGTACATACAAAGAACTTATGGATGTGTGTGTGTGTGTGTGTGTGTGTGTGTGTGTGTGTACGTGTTTGTAGTCTTCTTATGCATGGTCGATAAAGTAGATAGTAAAACAACAATTTGGTTGAGCACGTGCACTTTTCCTGTGCAATTTTTATGACATATTGAAGGCTCTGATCGTGTCGTCCCATAGCTACTGGGATGATGAGGAGATGTGGAAGGTGTTTGCAATCCCATAAACATCAGCCATAGCGTCGACTAAGTAGTTTTAAGATAGGGACTTCAAATTTAGTCTCGCCACTCTTCACACACACACACACACACATATTATATACGTATGTGTATATATAAATATAATTAATGAGTAAGAAATTAATAACAGCTACGTAAAATGTAGGGTATTATGACGTTCACTGAGCAGGGCGAAGGCTTGGCAATAGAGTGCGTAGTTAACTTCCATATTTTCCTATAATTATTTATACTGCATATGCGAATAAATAATGCATACATAAAATGCTGTCGTTACATTTACCCTGTCTATACACACGCGCACACACACACACACACACACACATATATATATATATATATATATATATATATATATATAGGGAGAGATGTGTGTGTGTGTGTGACGAAATCACAACTTTAAGCTAATGGATTCGTGAGATAACTAATTCTATCAATTTTTCCTATCTACAAGGTACCGAAAATTTCGAAACTTATCGCCGGACGAACGACAGGCGGAGTCGGATCGCAGAGCGAAGCTCTTTGAGGAGCGATTCAATGCGAAGACAGTGTTCCAAAACGCCAAAATAGATGTCCTTCTAGGTTTAAAAATTGTTTAGAACTTTAATTCTTAGTACATAGAATGTAATGCACCGAAACGAGCAGGCATGAGGCGAATGTGATGGGCGAGTTAGACACTAAATGCCCTCATATCATCGACACATTAACTATGTGCCATCATTATAGTTTGCTTGCTTTTTGTTCATGCATGAGCGGGAGTTAGTATAGCTAGCTAGGCACAGAAACTACGCGCACGCAAATGACTTGTGGATCGCCCAGCACCCTCACGACGGCGGTGCTTGAAACGTTTTGCGGCCTCGATCCACACACAACTTCCACACGTGCTGCAGGGCATGTACATTGTGGCGCACGTAAGCTCCCTGCATTCTATGCTCTATAGCGCTTCGAACGTGCAGCAGTGCCCATCTGGCCACACAGGCATCATCATGCATGTACGTGCATGCACATGCATGAAACACATTGTGGCAGAAACCAACAGATGCAACATTAGCGCTGTAGCCGCTGCATTGCACAGCTACATCAGGATGACCATTGAAAAAATTTAATTCTTCATCACATCCGTCTCACATGCACATCAGTCATACCATATATATAATATATATGATATTACTGTGTGTCTATTATGTAGACATTTAGCTGCGCATGATGCACATGCAATGTGATGCATGTCGACACATGTGCAGCCTCTGCTAGCTCTGACACAAACAAATATCAAGCTTCATTCGTCTTTGTTGTGCAGAGAGTGCGCTGCAGCAAAGTACTTGCGGGCCTGCTCTGCATGAAACTTGCCACTTTCTGTCGCCTCGACCACTTCAAGCTTCAAGAACTCCATCGTGTCCTCACTATCTTCATCCTCGTCATAATCGTCTTCATCTAGTTCATCTTCGCGATCTTTTTCATCAGCAAGCAGTTGCTTTTTCCAGGCCTTGTTCAAATCAATCACCTTACCTTTGTGACCACTACCCACATAATCATAAAAATCTTCCATGTGTTTCTTGATGTGCTTCTCTTTGATTTCAGGAAGCAAGTTTTTGGACTCCTCGTAATTGGCCATCTCGAACAAACGTGCATATTGGAGAGCAATGTCCTCATATTCTTCAACTACTTCTGCATAAGACAACTCCCGACACAAATCAGAAAGGTATAGGCCGCATTCAGTAAATTCCCCTGGCTCCATGGTCTCAAGAGCAGCTGGACAGCCTTTCATGGTACACCGGACGATATATTTGTACGTATACTTGAGTATGCACTTGTGGTACAATTGCGCATTCTTTTTCGACAGCGTTTTCGATATATTTTCTGCATCAAGAAAAATACAACTCATATACCTCATATACCAACCATCGGAGTCGTTCCACGCGCACCACGCCCTTTCTAATTGTTGCTCCCATTCAGAGATGTGCCCCACGAAATACTCTAGATTCTTTTCCCCAAAGATTCTTTTGGTACCCAGCGAATATAGGAAAGATCTATTATCAAATTTTAACGTCTTCACAAATTTGGTTCTATTTGAAAAGCCGCCGAAGCTTAAGTAATTGAACAGTAAGAATTGGTGGATATCACTGTATTTTTGGCATCTATCCGCGATGCAACCAGCCAGGAAGATCAACTTGTTATGTATGACATCCGCCTACGCATAGGCACACCAAATATGTTAGCGAAAGCATATCATTTGAAAAATGGCACATTCCGGAACCCGCAGCCAATTTAACTACAAATGAGATTAACAGTTTCGGAAAAGATGAAAGTGACGATTGAGAAGTTCCGTAAGAAATCTACTAAAAATTAAAAAATAAATGCAATGTGCTTTTCGTTGCATTTGCATTGAAGTACCTCTATCTCATCTTTTATCGAATTATCGCTTTGAGCTAACCAATGAGTCTCGGCCAACACTGAATTGAAGCAACGAATAGCCATGTTAAGATTCTCTTCGCTGTGTCTCTTCTGCAACAACATCTGGCATCGCCCCAGCAGGCTACCATTCTTCATGGCTTCTTCCCAATTCGCTTTTTTCTCATTCCAGTCCTCGTTCTCGTTCTCGTCCTCGTCCTCGTCCTTGTCCTCGTTCTCGTCCTCGTCCTCGTCTTTCTCCATAATATACTTTCGGCCTTCAACGTCCTCGCATGCGACTAGGTACACGCGGTTCGCAACGAGTACGCACGACAACCAATATCTCATTGCAGGTGATATATCCTTCATTAGTTGTATCACAAAACCCTTCACACGACAAAACTTTGCATAGGGGCGGGCCCAGCGCGCAACCGATTTTATGCCTTCGTCTTCTTCCTGGTTTAAGTCAGGTATCGAGGTGCTCGAAGAATTGTGCTGCAAAAACTCGGCCTTTTCGCATTGTATTTCGACTTCCTTTGCGTCAACTGCTCCTGATCCACTAACCTTTTCCTTGAATGTCTGTGGTGTGCCAATCGCATCCGTGTACTTGCGCAAGGCTGCCACCGCCTCTATAATCAGTTTCATCTTAGTTTCTGTTTCCTCCTTGTCTAAAAATCCGTCTGCAACAAGATCTTCGACTTTCTTAGCCTCTGATTCAGTGTCAGAGCTTATATCCATGTTTTTCCATTGAGCGACAGTCGCCTCCAATTTCTTTGTGGCCGGTACGACTTCACTTTCATTGGTGGCAACGTTTGGCTGGCGGCAATGTTTTTGTTCCTTAATGTTCTTCTTAGTCTGTTCCTTTTCACTAGAGGCAGGGTTTACCTTCTTTCCCTTTGCAAGTAGCTTTTGCTGCTGCTGCTGCAACTTCTCTTCCAACTCCCTCACCTTCTTCTCTAGCTGTTTTTGTAATTTCTCCTCTAGTTTTTTCACCTTCTTCTCTAATTCCTCCTTTTGAGTAGACTTTAAGACAGAAGTCTTGATTTCTGGAGGTCGCTCCTCTTGCTGTTGCTGTTGCTGTTGCTGTAACTTTTCCTCCAACTCCCTTACCTTGTTTTCAAGCTGTTTCTCCAACTCCCTCACCCTCTTTTCTAGGTGTTGCTCCTTAGCGTTGGGAATATTGCTTTCTGCTAATCTTTCCTGCTGCCGATGTTGCAATTTCTCCTCCAATATCTTTACCTTCCGCTCCAGCTCATCGTTGTTCCTTGGTGCACTGAAGCCTCCCCCCATTAGCAGAGTTTGTCGATCGTCAGCGTCGGTTTCTAATATTTACGGATAATGCATCATAATACAACTTCCGTAAAATTCACGAAATTAGGCGTAAATTTGAAAAAGACATCCATATGGACATGTATTTAAATAAAATTCGTCTTCCAGATAGAAAACTATGCCACGAACGGTATCTAAATCTAAAAAGACAGTAGAAGTTGGCAAAGATGAGACACAAAAGACAATATGAAACTAGGAACGGAGGAGTGGCTAGAATGCCATTCTTGGTTCTTTTTTGTTTCACTTTATGCATAAGCGCATAAGCCAGCATATGTTCGTAGCGAATGTCCTGGATGTTGCAACATTGTCACGGCGTCATGCCCAAAATTAGACCTCGCTAGATTTCTGATTTAGCTCGAGGCTTGTGCTAGATCTACGACAATCTAACCCTAATGAATACCACCACCACGATAAAAGGACGGATGATGCCAGGAAAATGAATGCAAGATACAAAATCAGACCAGATCATTACGATAAGATATATCACGAAATGCAGGACAAAACACATTAAAGACACAGTAGTAGTACACGCTAGATTGTCGCACAAGGAAAGTTGAGGATCGGTTTCTTCCGTAACGGATCTGTAGATTAAAATCGTCCTTCCGAAATCAGCAGCCTGTCCCCTAAAGCCATCTCGCCGCACACACACAAATCACACGCCCATCCAACGCAATGTCATTCGGATACGTCTTCTCTCCTTACGCTTTCCTCCCTCTCCACTTGGTGTTCATACCCATTCTCGGCGATGTGTATGCGGGCACATTGGGCAAAACGATTTCATACACATGGTTCACGTTCTTTGTTACAGTGCAATATCTTATAGAGCACTGGACACATCTGTTCCCAACTATCGGTAAAACATAGCTCTACTACTGCCATTATCATTATTATCATCCTAATGCTCATCTTCATAAAAATGTAGGTGTATTGAATGGCCCTTTCACGTTGTTTGGGCTTCTACAATTGCTGGGATTCCTGTATCTTACATACAAGAAGTCGGCTCCGATTACAAGCATTTTGAACATTGTGCTATATTTTGGAATGGTCGGCGTGGCGAAGGCATGTGATTTAGGATTTCCTAAGGACGATGCGGAGGAGCAGGTACACAACATACAGTAGATTGTGTAGTTGCTTGATATGCAGTCATCATTCATCTCATGTTGTATCTCATATAACACACAGGTTGTAGCATTGCAGGATCCACACTACAGCGCTTGCCACATGATTTTCCACCTTCTTATCTCAGCACAAATGTTCTTCATGTACTACAGTGCCAAAAGTGATGTCAAGGCAAAATCAGCATAATTTGGTTTCAAGGACAGCAGCTGACGACGCACTCCAGCTTCATCATCATCCCTCGCTTGGCTCAATTTCTAATGAAATTGCATCATGAATGACAAATTGTTCATCTGCGAATGAACAAACAATTTCAAATTTTAATTTTCTGCGGCAGCACTGCCATACATGTCAGACACATTTTGTATATTCTGATGAGCTGTCCATGTTATCTTGGCACGCGATCTCCATGTGAAGTACGAAACAATGTGTGTGCGAGGGCACAATCCGGATTTTGTTAGTCATGATGACAACGAAGACAACCACCCACACCAGATGTTTACACATTACAGTATGCATGAAAAGCATTGATTACATGATTCTCGTACGATACTTGCGAGGAGACTCCCACCCGCCGCCCCCTCCCCTTGGCATCTAGCTTCACGACCACCTAGTCCCACTGACGTCGCAGTAGTCAAAAGGGCACAGTCCTTCGGTTTATTTATTTCTTATTTTTTAATGTGTGGCTTACGTCACGCTGGTGGATGGAACACAAGGGTTGTCCCTGGAGGCTGCTAGGTAGCAAAAGGTAAGAGTACGGGTGGGTAAGCAACTAGACTAAGGCTACATGATCAACTGTGGAAACACTAAAGTTGACTGGGGTGTGCTGCACGAGTTTCGCCTAATTTGCTTTGCTTCAGGTACATGCAAGGGTATATTGAACATTAAGAATAACTCACCAACGTCGTTAGCGTATTAGAAGTTAAATAGCCGTAATCGTTTTGGCAACCATCCCCTCTAGTCTCGTTGGTAAAGCAGCTGTAGCAAACATGTAGTTCCGTCGCCTCCTTAACAGTAGCACTACTCGCAGAATTCCTCTATAATAAACGTTTGTGATAAAAGAATAGCGCAAATGTATACACATTTTAAGATATTTGAATCATCGCATGCATTATACACAACAAAGAACTCTGCACGCACATTCCGCAATCAATTTTCTAAGATACGAGCATTAATTCTATCTGAACGTTGTCCATTCCCTCTTCGTTGTCTCGTGCATCATGTTGTCTGCAGTCTTTGTCGCTGTCACTTTGTGCGTTTTCCCACACGCCAAAGCCTACGATAAACTCAGGATTCACACGGTGTTGAATACATGTCTGCAACAGCAAACATCTAGACCAACGACTACTAATGCTATCACTACTACTACTACTGCTCCGCTCCATTGCCGTATTCTGCTCTCGGACTGGATAGCTACCTCTGCTTCTCTCTGAGCTGTATGACTGTGTTCCTGATTGCTCTAAGCGCTAGTCGTAACTTTGGACAGGACTTGCGATTTAGCACTACCATATGCAGCGTCATCCTGTCACAAGAGAATCCGAGAATCTTCTCAATAGTGTCGTCAAAGCCTTCCAGTTGCGATTCTTCGTAGACATTGCACGTATCGTCCGAAATGACCACCGACGGTGATGATTATGGAGGCGATATTGTGCATCCTTGCTCAACGCTGAGCAAAGATATTGCCAGGACCAGCAATCGATCCCTGCGTGACGCTGTTTTGCCGATATTACGCAATCAGAAGTACAATAGATAGCTCAGATGCATGCATTTGGCAATGTAAATGGTCGAATTTTCTTCAGCAATGTCATCATCACCACCATATCTACCTGAGAATTACACCAGCAGCAGCATTGACTGGAAGCTAGTTGAGCGACAATGGTGTTTCTGCTGCTCCTGCTACGCTAACGACGTCAAAGAGCCATTTTTATCCTCTTCCTCTGATATTAGCTGCTCAGAGAGAGGTAGCTTTCGTCTTCTTCTACTTTTTAGCCGTTTTCTCCGACGATACTACATCCGGCTCTAGGCACCCTCGGCTTGGCCCCGAGCCGGAGAAGGGCGGTGTGAACTACAGAAAAAGCCAGCAATCTCGGGCAATTTCATTCAGTCTAAAAAGGTCAACACGAAGTCGCAGGCTGAAATTCTAGGAGACCCCACACCGGCATCAGCGTCGTCGTGCAAAACGAATTTTGAATGCGCTCGACAAAATGCATCACGAAATGTAGGTCAAAACGCACCAAAGACATCTCAGCGTACAAGAAAATGTGTCTGAATTCGGCGACCAACATTTTCTTCTAGATTCCGAGACGGCAAGAATGGCGTCCAAAGCCGCCACCCCCTTTTCGAAGCTGTCGGACTCCATAGGTAGTCTCCTAAGTTCTGTTCAATTATCACAGGAGTTCAGACTGGTTTTATAAATTTGATAATTTCAGTGCGAGTGATGGGTATGAATCCTGGCCCCATGACCTTACAGGTAGTCGTAACTCGATTGTTAACTTTTATTCCTTTTCGATGTTAAGTAAACTTGAAAGTGCTCATTCATGATGTTATTAGGGGACTAATACTTACCTTGTGGGAAGGGGAACAAGTCGCATACTCATAGACACGGGCGAGGTTCTTACACATTTAAGCGATGCATACATCACCAAAAGCAGAATTAACATGTCTCGAAGACTTTGCGTTAGCACGCAGGGACGCAGGAACACACACACACACACACACACAGGGCCGACCAGAGTACATAAGCAATTTGAAGGAGGCTATGACGAAGGGAAAATGCAAGAAAATCCAAATGGTTGTTGAGTACACCACGCATTCGACGGCATTGTAGACACGACCACATATTAAGCACATACAAACACACTCTTACAGTTTTGCCATCATGATTCATACTACCACCCCCATCCATTCGTATTAGCGATATCACATCACCATAATCCCCTTTCTGGTATTAGATTCTTCTGACCCACTTCCATCATGACCATGTGGGCGGCGTCTCTCAAGTGCTGTATATGATATAATTAAGTTATTGTAGATTGATAGTACAATCCAAACGCAGGTTGCTGTAAAACGACTCAATAATGCATGAAACATGCTGCCACGCAAAATAGTCCCAGAGTGTTCAGAACTATAAAATTCACTCCATTCCGTTGTACGATCGGCAAGATCTATGGACTTATTGATGCATTCTGCAGGTGAGAGAAGCCTTCGGAAAGTCAATACCTGTTTACAAAATGCCTGAAGACGCACAAGAGCGTAAAATGGACGCAGAAGCGCAGTTGATGGTACGACCTAAACCACCTCATGGGTTAAGTGAGACACAGTAGTCCTCACGATAATGAAGAAACGGGATTTAAGCTCCGTTGTGGTTGCCACATGTTCACTCCCCCAGAAGGAAATGGAAGATTCTAAGGCAGAGAAGGAGGAGAAGGAGAGGACAGATGGCAAGCAGGATGAAGATGATGGTAGTAGCTCAATCACAACACCAGCAAATCACAAATGAGTGAGGTCATCAACGTCGTTGTCAGGAAAGGAGAGAGAGATAGAAAAGGCGGCAGAGGAAGAGAAATGGCTTTCGATAACAGATGGTATGCTATTCAAGACAGAAGGTAGGTCCAATTCAGACATGCGCGTGCGTGCGCGGAGATTTGACATGCGGCACAAAACCACGAATGGCGTTTAGCTTCTCTGCCGTAAACTTGTTTTCTTCACGTACTGACAGGCGCGACAATAGAAGCCATGCATACACCAGGTAATCAATCAATGGTAGAAAGTTCATCCGTCGCGTGACTTCCTTCGACAACGACGGTGTGACGAAATGAGAAACATGGGCGCTCATTATCATTATCATCATCATCATCATCATCATCATTATATTGTTTTCCTTGCTTCTACGTAGAGTAGACAATAATAACAACAACAACTATCAGGGCATACTGGCGACCACATGGCTCTCTTCATGCAGGTTTATTATCACACCACCAGCCCTCTGGCACAGAAGCAGCCTTAACATTATAATACGTAAATGTGTGTGTGTGTGTGTGTGTGTGTGTGTGTGTGTGTATGCTAGTACGCGCATAATGCATTTAATCTATGAAATAGGAAGAAAAAGCATTATTCTCAGGGGACTGTGTCCTTGGGAAGGGTAAGATAATCAAACCTACAATTCATAAGAGTGAGAAGGGGGGGGGGGATTGTTATTTGTTGTCACACCGTATTATTTGAAAAATGCAATAATGCGTGCTGCATGCAATACCTGGTGCAAGATGCTTGTAGAGAAGAACAAAGATCGTCATCGGAGGAGATTTCTTCGTCGAGTATTATTCGAAATTAAATTATTCGGAAATTAAGTCATTGGACGATCGAGCAGACACTACCATAGTCACCTACTAGCACTACTAATACTACTGCTACTACTGCTACTCGTTGTGATGATGCTCGTGCACAGGTACTACCGTCGTTGGAGACTTGGATGCCTACATGAAATCCCTCAATAAGTAATGATAACCACGATGCAGAGGACTACAAACAATTAAACGTTGATCTTCACCTTCCGAACTGCTTTCTTGACCTAATCCCGCCCCCTTCTATACGGACAAAAACGTTATTTTGATCCAGGCATTTAAATAAATATAAATAAAAGTATATAACACGGCGTGAGAGTCATCGCACTACTACTCCTCCACAAACGCAGCAGCACGAATTCGCTTCGACCAGACTTCTTCTTTCTTTATCTTCATTTTCCCTTCTCGTCGTATCTTCATTATTGCTTGATCCTATGCTTGAAAGGCTTCTGAAAGTAGAGGCCGCCTGCATCTACCCCGGTAGTAGAATACCATGGCGTCCATGATAATACATCCTATATTGTATATTTGTTTATTGTTTACGATGCAAAATCACTCATCAGGGCACGGTCCTGTCGTAGAGTCACCAGAGCAGAAGATTTTGGAGTACATTCAACATCGTAATAAGCGGTATGCTTGTGTATGCGTGAGTGTAAAAATGACTAGCAGCAAAGGAATCAAATGCAGGAACAGATGTCTGGACAATGTCTGCACATGTGTGTTCGTGTCGAATGTAATGCATGTATGTAGAGCCTCTTGGTAGGGGAGCACAGTCTAAATTGCATCCTGGAACACTCTATAATTGGCAGCGAAAAGCAAATTCTAGAAGCTCTGCGGTCAATAGGAAAGCCGTGCACTTCGATGGATATCGTGAAGGTAGCATTATCTCTAACAGCTATCTAAATGGTGAGCGAGCACAGAGATCGCACATTCAGAAAAGGAAGGGACATGCATGTATGCTCATTATCGTAAATAACATCCATTAGATCGTGTACAGTGCTGTGTCGCCGACGTTATATCCAGCTGCTGAGAGAAACGTAATACAGCATTTGCGCAAGCTTAAGGTACTATGTTTACTTTCACTATTTAGCGGGGTGGGGGGAGGGGAGGGATGTAAGGGAGTGCTAGCTAGCAAGAGAGAGAGCTGTTGACATAAGCAATGATTTTGAAAGCTGTGAAGAGAGTCGAAGTAACAGAAATCTTAATCTTGAGGATCTTGGTGATCTTGCTTTGAAGCTCTTTCTCAGAGGAGAAATCAGCAATGTTGTCGACACCATGTGTTGGATCTCACTGCCCATAAACATTATCTGGTTCTGCATATCGTAGGCAGAAGGACTAGTGTTTCTACAGACAAGTGACGAGAGTGGTAGTAACACGAACGAAGTAAATGCAAGTAAGGAACAGGCGAAAGAAGGACAAGGCACACTATTCTGGTCGCCAGCATCAAAGCTTTGATGTACGACATCTGATTACAGCGCAAAGTACACAGAGTACGGATAGTTTGCATTGCAATTTCAGATAAACCATGCGTGTTGCAATGCATCCTCATTTTTCTGAACGGATACAGCTTGATTCAAATGACGTCATATGCTACATGCTAATTCATAATGGGCAGCATCGCATATCGAACCAAGCAGGTTTTCATTATTTGCGCAAAAGCTATTATCATGCCGTGAGTCAAAGCCTAACCCTAATGATAGCTTGTTGTAGCATTGCGGCTAGCAATGACTCCATGCATAATCACAGATAGCACACGAGTGTGTGATTCTTCTCAGATCTCAGATATTACATGAAGCTATCATGTACATTATCGTTGCGTACAGTTCCAGTTTTATACACACAGGACGAGTTAATTTGGTGCATCGACCATTCGACACACATCAAAGAAAGAAGTCGCCCGATCGGATACTGTGAGTAGCACACTGTGTATCGTGTATATTTTAGGCATACAGACATCGTTCGTATTTAATCGGAAGGGGCAATAGGATTCTTTAGCATGAGGAAAGCATAGCTCTAAATACGTTAAGTATATTCATATTTAATTTCTTATCATTCTTCCATACAAGCGTAGATTAATGCTGATACACTATAAGGTATAGTCCATAATCATTTTAACGTCTAAATATATATATATATATATATATATATATATATAAATTGCCGCATACCGTTCATTTTTTCTTTACGGATTGGTCTTTCACAATCTCTGTCTTCGGAAGAAGATTCTTTAGCTCTAAATCTAGCTCTTCTTGGTCAAAAGATGGCGGGTCAATCTTGATCTCATTTCCCCAAATGTCTATATTCTTCCTTGGCATTGATTTCCTGGAACCCTCCTTATAGTAGCCTGTTCGCTGATCGATCGACAAGGAGTTATCACCCACAAATTTCGCGCTATCCCGAAAGATTGGCCTACCTTTCGACATTCTTCTTGGATGAATAAGTGGTCAGTTAGTATTCCAGCCAATCCCGCTAGGAGAAAAGGGACTTGGCGCAATTTCGGGTTTTTGGCTGTGTTGGGGGGAAGGGAAACGTCATCTGGAGTATGTTAATTGCACCATGTTACAAATCGCTACTTACTAGGGACGAACATCATTGCAGGAATGCCAATTCCCATAGCAATAGCAAAGAAGCGAAATCCCTTGAAAGACGTCTGTTCTTGCTGCATGCATTGGTAAAAAGCGTCCTCACGGGACTTCTCTGCATGAGCACAAATAAGTTTTCAGGTCCATTATAAGTAGAAATAACTCACACTTCAACCCCCATTGTCTAGAAAGTTTCTATTAATATTATAGTTGTAATCGCTATTTTTTTGTCTGGCGGTTAGTCGTGTTGCTTCTCTCAATTTCTCGTCCTCAAAACCCCTCCCAAGTAGTACTTTCTTTGTTGCCATCCGCCATTTTTTCAGGAGAACAGCAACACAGACCGAAAATACTCTTTGTTGTAAAGCAGCGACAACATAAGTTTCATGTCGTAAAATAGAGATCGTTACAAATCCGGAAGCCATTCCGGAACCCTCGATATTCTTTCTCGGCAAGGAGGTTTCTCATTTCAGACATTTTAATCAAGCTGCGGCATGGAATAAGATGTAAAATACTATTCGTTCTGATGGTGCGACTTATGCTCTTTGAGATCTTAGGGAATTAACGGGGTCGATGACGACAGCTGGTCGACGTGACAACCCTACCCCAACAACAACCGCGCTTGCGCAAATCTCTCTCTCCCTCTTTCCACGGAGCTACTACATCTCGTGAACATGCTCCAAAAGCTCTACTTCGTACTCTTCAATCTCGTCTCAGCTGCAGGCTGGGCGTGGTGCTGGTGAGCTCACGGCCGAACCATGTCAGGGAGGAAAGGGGACAGTCGCTTATGCTTGATGTGTTCCACCTGTTAGGTTCATCATCGTGTCCCATCTCCATGAATTCTCGGATCCCAATGGACCAAAGGTGTGAATTGGAATTTAAATCTTGAGCAAATGTCTCCATATGCGTGAGATAAGCCAGTATCATTTCATTTGAGGCAGAGAGACGTTTGTCGTTATAAATGCGTAACACGAGCTCATTGTATCTCATTTGAAACAAACAGAATCTCTGGAAAGAGTTGGGTGTCGTCTTGACCAACACGCAAAGTCTAGCTTTGCTTGAAGTTCTTCACTCTCTACTCGGCCTTGTACGTTGATTATCAAATGGGATGCGCACTTGTACTGCTTGTGTGTGTGTGTGTGTGTGGGGGTGGATGGGGGGTGGATGTAAATTGAGGGAAATGTGTGTCGACATCATCATCATTATTATCATCATCATCATCATCATCATTATCATACCTGTTGGTTCCTATTAATAGACGAAGTCGCCATTCATGCAAACAGCTTTACAAGTGGCTTCACGTAATTTCCAACTAGGAAAGGCGCTGAGAAATAGATAGAAAAGAGTCCGAGCAAAGAGGCATAATATTTCATCATACAATGTGCTGCCTTCAGCACCATGCATTCACTTCTGTGATCTTTCATAGGCATTGGCCTCGTATATGGGATTACCTTACCTTCTGAGCAAGCACAAGCTCATTGGTAAAGTTGATGATCCCCTCAATACCTTCCTTTTCTTCTGCTACCACTCAATTGCAGTATACAACACACACTAACACACACACACACACACACACACACACACACACACATACATACATACATACATACACGCATACACATCGCCACCACATTATGTGATGATAACAATAATGAAGAGAAATAAAAAATAGTAATACTGTGAAAACTTTCTCACGCTTTCCATTGGAAATATCAGGTCTCTGTACTTGATGGCGCTATCTTGGGCCACAACGGAGGTGTTCCTCCAACACGTGCATGTCTTGTACATTATCCGTAACGATCGCGTATTGTATCGATGATCTGGATCTCTCAAAAGGATGCGAGATCATCGATAGAACTACGCCTGACCATGAAACTGTATTAACGACAATGGTGGTAGTAGTATCGATGAACGTTTGGCTTCATTTCATTGCAGGTACCCCGCTATCTCTTCTACGCTTTCAAGCAAATCATGAACAAACCACCTGCGATTTTGTTCCACATGCGTTACAGGTGATTGGTGGTGGGATGGGGGTTGGGTGGGTGTTCTTTTGACAATAATGAGCTTTTTCTTGGGTATGAGGATGATGACGTGCCACGAGGATAGATCTACTTTATACTACCTGTAGCAGCCATGACAAAAGCCGCTTCATAAGCATCTTAATCAGAATTGTCATCATCACCATCGTCGTTATCCTCGCTTTTAATACTCACTCTTCTCTTCTCGTGGGACTGATTGTATTATTTTCCCTCTCTCCCCCTCCCCTCTCTGCAACACACAGTCTTTTCTACATCCTCTACCCAACGGGTATTAGCGGTGAGGTGCTGCAAATGTTTTTCTCTCTCCCGCTCGCATTTCGCACATCGTGGCTGGCTGTTCTCCCGACTGGATTCCCAAATACTTGCATGGCCGATTGCGACAACTGCCAAAACAACGCTGGTAGGCTGCCTCGTTTATATCATCCTCTCTCTCTTTCTACTTGGGCGCACATCGTGACTACTACTACTACTACTACTACTACTACTACTATACTACTACCCAATATGTTCTTATTTGAAATACTTCGCTTCTTCTTCTTCCTTTTCCTGCTGCTGCTGCTGCTGCTATATCAGGATGCCTTGCTACAGTTGCGGTATTGTACATCTATGCGGTGGGGGGCCCCGTGATGGTCTTCCTCATGCATCTTACGCGCAAGGTAATCATTACGATAGACACGACGAGGAATGAGGAGAGTAATAAGTCTTGTGGTGGCGAGCATGCTCGCCTCGCCCGTTGTTGTTTTCAGTTTTGAGAAAAGATCAGAAACAGAAATTCGGCCCTGCTACCGGCTATCGTCACTATGATTTATTATTTACCCGAATATGAGAACGAGGAAGAAGGGATGTCGTTGCAACCTGATTTTTGCCGGAATACGGTGTGGTGTGTTGTGTGTTTGTGAGAGAGAGAGAGAGAGAGAGAGAGAT
>ADNK01002375.1:0-69913 GCA_000320545.1 Bigelowiella natans CCMP2755
AGAGCGCCGAGTGATGCTTGTAGTCTCTTGAGATGCACAACACAAGGGAGAAGGTGAGATTGTTGGTAATGATGATGGATACTGATATTTGCGATTGGTGATTGATTCATAATTGATTGAACGACTCTCGAGTGATTCTGCTGCTGCTGCTGCTGCTGCTATATATCTAGGCTCGATACAAAGCGCAGGAGGTTGTGTCGTTCCTTGTCGTGCTACTATCACGTGGAAAGTTCCCTTCCTCCTTACTCCCGTCATCATCATCGCCACCACCACAACCTGCTTTTCCTTCTCATGCTAGTGCTGCTGCTGCTGCTGCTGGCCCCTCTTCCTACTACTACAATGATGGAATGGGGGACATGAAGCAACAGCTACGGCAGCAGCAGCCGAAGGAAAGTGAAGGCTACAATGCGTTCTTAGTTATCTTAGCTCATTGCTGTCTCGTGCATCCAATGCCGTATCCTCCCCGCTTCACGGAACTTCTTACCCGTGTTTTGCGGGCCAGCTGGGAGAGGATGGACAGCAACCAGGTCATAAAAAGAGAGGAGGGGGCGATGATAACGATTAGGATCATGTTTTGATCGATCTACCGTGAGAGCGCATTATGCGTGTGTGCGTGTGTGTGCGTGTGTGTGCGTGTAGTAACCTTAACGATGGAGATTAGTTAATATCATGTGTAAAGATACATCGTCAAATGATATGATGATGATGATGATGATGATGATGATGATGTTAATGATGATGTTGACGATGATACCAAATTGAATGTGCTAATACCCTCCTCGTTCCGCCCCTCGCATTGATTGCTTGTAGTACGAGAACCTCCTCATCACGATATCAGACCTGCTGTATAAGCAGCCTGGCTTCGACTTTACGAACGTCACAAGCACTAAGCTTGTCGTCCCCACCGAGTGAGTGAGTGAGTGAGTTAGGATATCGAGTGAGAAAAGTGATGGGTAGTAGTAGTAGTAGTAGTAGTAGTAGTGCGATCATCGCCTTTACGCAAGGGGTGTTATGTGTATGTGTGTGTGTATGTGTGTGTGTGTGTGTGTGTGTGTGTGTGTGTTGAGAGAGAGAGAGAGAGAGAGAGAGAGAGAGAGAGAGAGCAAAAGGAGGGGAGGAGGATGAGGGCAACGAAGGGCATTCAGGTGCATGGAGCTCCATTTTTCTTCGATATCTTACGTATCATTCCTGCTTTTTATCCCTGAATCATCTTGTCAGCTTTCGTCGTCATAACATCAACTTGCCGACGGTTGACACTGAGAGGAGCGTCTCTCCTCTCACTGGATCTGCTGCTGCTATTAACGGGGATGATGGTGGTGCCGTGGGTCGATCCGATAGCACTCTCACACCCCTGCAAACACCCAAAATTACCATTATTTCGGGCCCAAATAGTGCTAAATATTCTCAAAGAAAGCCAACAACGACCGGTAGGAACAAGCATGTTAATATATTCGCAGCAGCTATGTCAAATCAATCAAATAAGATAGCTCTAGATATATTTATGAAAAAGAAGCAAGCATAAATGTTACCGTCCCTTTTGCCTTCTCTCTCTCTCTCTCCCTCTCTCTCTCTCCTCTGTCTTTTTCTCTCTTTCGTGGTGTGGAAGATCTATCTTTCCTTCCAGTGTTCATTTCCTCCCCCTCCCCCTAATACTCCCCTTCTCTTTTTTCTCTAATATTTTTCTTCAGCCAAGTCGTCGTCGCAGCAGCCGAAATTATCTGTTCTTACAGAGTGGAAGAGCAGTGGAAATAAGACAGAGGATAGTAATAATAATGATAATAGTAGTAGTAGTAGTAACGGCGTCAACACAAGTATGTCGGATAAATATAAAAACTATGGTGGTAGCAGTAGCATTGGCCAAGAAGATGAAAAGGCTCGTGCAGCGGCCGATCTGGCTTTGAATGTCGCTCTGCAGCAACAGCATGGTGGTACTGATGGCGACACGAAGAAAGAGAACGGTGGAGTGGAAGAAGGGGGGAATGGTAAGAAAGGGGCCATTGATAGAGGTAGGTTTCATCATCCATCAAAGCGAAGATGTGAGGAGGAGGGGGGAGTAGGAAGAGGAGGAACATCTTCCCATCATCATCATTGTTGTTGTTGAAGTATAGGGTTAGTGACGAATAAATATCGTGCATAGCTGCTTCATTTTCGTTGCCATGCTTTGATATATTACGTTACTACTACTATTGTCACCATCATCATCGTCGTCGTCACCATTGCAATCTCATATCTCCCATAAATTAGCGACGGCTCTGGGTTCGCACATGGGGGAGGCAGCCGTCGCTGCTACAGCTGCTGCAGCGACGATGGGTAGAGGGGGTGCACAGGAATGGATGCCTCAATACAGAAGAGACCGGTACCGCTGCTGCTGCTGCTGTCACCCTTTTTTAAGATATTCTTTCCTGATGAACGATCTTTTCGCTGTTGTCAGTGCGGCATTTGTACTGCGAATGATGTCTGCCATGGCCCTTCCACACCCAAGACCCCAGCAGCAGCAGCAGCAGCAGCTCAAGGGGGGCAACGAGGGCCTCATGGTGAGGGGAAGCGAGCAGCACGAAAAAAGAAGAATATTCAAAACCAGCAAAGAAGAAGAAGAAACACAAAGAGAGGCAGCAACAACCTTATACTACGCGTACACAGACAGGCAGATATAGAGGGAAATCAGAATCTTGATTCACCGTGTTATTTATTCTATCGTTTTGGTAAATATGGTTGGGATTGTTACGCCTTGTTGCTTGGGTCGTCCGTTGTGGACGCTTGGCGTGCTTGATGCCATTTCTACCCCTCCGTGAATAAACAAATAATATGACAAAAACAAGTCATCTCCCCCCCCTCCCCCCTCCACACTCTCACAACATTCCTCATCTCCAAACGCTTGCAATCACAATATAAAGGAGGCCTTGGCGAAGACACGACTCTACACGGAGTGGCTGCTTTCTGTGTTTTACCCCCAAGGCCCTAACCCTGTGACCTCTAACATCGTCTGGTATATACAGCTCTCCAAGCAGGTACTCTCGCACTTGAATCAGCATGCCAAGCTGCTGCTGGACAACGCACCGAGAGAGGAACTCGTCGCTATTCTCAAGGAATTCAGGTAGTTGATGGGAGGAAGAAGAAGGAGACGAAGAGTAAGAAGAAAATGACTTTCCAAAAATATACGAGGCGGCAGCAGCACAGCAGCAGCATACGATAAATTAGTTCCAATTTCCTCCTCCACGTCACCACTCACCCATCTATCCATCATGCATCCACCTCCCTCCCTTCACTTCTTCTCCATACTACTACTACTACTACTACTACTACTACTATGCTTTCAGTGCGGCAGCGGAGGCGGCAGAGGCCCACGCACTAAAGCTGCTCACGGAGACGCTTACAACGGATTTTCCCAATCTTGCATATGAAGTGATAACATCTATATGCCAAGCTACCGATTCGCCTGCAAAGATACCGGAGAAGATAGAATCGTGAGTGCACCCAACCACCACCACGATGATGCCTATATGTCTCCATCAACATGCAATTTTACCTGCCAAGCCAAGCACAAGAATCATCTTCACTTGAAGCAGTAGCGTGGAAACTCCATAACGCTGTTTCAAATTCCTAATCATTATTTTCACTCCCCCTCTCTCCTCCTCCTCCTCCTCCTCCTCTTCTCCTCCTCCTCTTCACCCCCCTCCCCCCTTCCTCCTATGTGACTCATCCAGATGCATCGTGACCGCGCTAGGGCGAGCAGATAATTCAACAGTGAGTTCTCGTCGCACACTAATCAAATCACCGCGGAAAGCATCTCGATTCAAGGCTGATAGCAGCAGCAGTAGCAATAGCAACGTCAGAAATGATGAGATTAGCTCATCATCTGGCATGAGTCTGCTGTACCCCTCGCAGAAGCAGCAGTCGAATCACGCTGGTGGTCATAGTAAGAAGCTCATCGGCAACCGCGGTAAGTGGGCAATAGGCATGGATTATATCGATGGATGGAATACTGACGTTGTTGTCCTCCCCTCGTTAACCGTAGGATTCGGTTGGAAGCTTGTAGGGGAGTCGTTGGAGGTAAAAGGAAACAAGGATGGGAAGATCTTCATGGATGCCTGCAACCAGAAGGGCTGTGTCTTTGCGTTCTGTGGCATTGTCGTACGACAAGTCACATCCGCTCTCCCAGAGGCTTTCGGCATCCGAGAAAAAACGGTGGGATGCTGCAGGCAGTGTGTCATATTACTCTTATCATCATCATCTTCTGATTATCAAATTGCGGTGTTGTTTATCGTTGTTGTTTGTTTGGTGTTTGGTGATATCATTGTTTGTGCAATTGTGTGGCCTCTTCCTGTGGTGCCTTTTCCTCTCTCTTGCTTAGTCGAAAGCTGGCAATCTTCCAGCTTTCAAAGCAGCACACGATGCTGTTTATAGACTCGCAGATAATCTCTACTCTATGACGTTACGGTATCTCTCTCTCTCTCTCTCTCTCTCTCTCTCTCTCTCACACACACACACACACACACGCACACACACACATGCACACGTACACACACACACCGCGACTACACGTGCAGTTTGTTTTTCAACATGTCAGTGAACATTTATGCTGGTTGGTGCCATCATGATATCTCATCCATCGTTTCCTATTCTACCAAGGCGTATCGAGACGGCGGACGGCAAAGCGGAGAAAACACGTCAGCTGGAGCATGCCATCGTAGCAGCCATAAGGGTCATCATTTCAACTCAAATCCAAATTCGAAAGCACTCTCCGTTCGCCTCAGAGGAAAGGAAACAGGTATAACTACGAACAAACAGCATCCACTGTAGTACGTACCCACTGTTAGCTATTACATTATTGAAAGAAGGACGGTGATATAGCCGGTTGGATACTTCTCGTCCTCCTCCTCATGATCATCAGGATCTTCATCTTCCCCATCACTATCTTCGTCTATCACCACCCACCGTTATTGCCATCAAAGTCATTACTTTCAATGTTCTCCCTCCCTCACCAACCAAAATAGATCTACGACAATAGCGATGCGGTCTTCGTCGTACTGACTTCTTACCTCAAAAATGCGTACAAAGATGGTAAGTTCGGACAGAATACTTTCCAGGTAGAACGTACAATGATGAGTCATTGCAGAGCATATATCATTACAAATGACTCTGATTGGATGTCCGTCATTAGACCTGGTTTCATACCAGATTTCTTTTCTTCCTCGTATAGGAACCGCTGCAGCCCCTGCATGCAATTCGCTAACACTTCTATTTTCCGTTCTTCTTCTTCTTCTTCTTCCTCTTCTTCTTCCTCTTCTTCTTCTTCTTCCTCTTGTTCTCGTTGACCCCTCTCCTCAGAGACTAGGGGGCCGGATGGCAAAGTTTTTTGGCAGTAAAGGCAAAGGTCGTGAGCAGCTTAGTGTTGATTGATGTGTTGAGCCTTAGAAATCGAATAGTAGGCAATAATATCTGTAGTTGCTACGCATCCTAATTATTTGGGGAGGTGTCATAGCGTTTTCTTATGAATTTTGAGCGGTTGAGAACGCCGACGTGACTTTTCTCTGAAACAAAGAGTGGGAAGAAGAAGCTGGTTTTTGGTACGAAGCAATCTATGCCAGGACAACAACCTGCTGTCTTCCATCCATCCCGTGCCGCTTGGTGTAC
Organism: Bigelowiella natans CCMP2755; assembly: GCA_000320545.1. Lineage (NCBI taxonomy): Eukaryota > Cercozoa > Chlorarachniophyceae > Bigelowiella > Bigelowiella natans. The sequence continues at coordinate 5,635 of ADNK01002375.1, forward strand.
TAATCATTGATTGAGTGCAATACTTTCCTTCCTTCACCTTCCTACAGATGAATTTACTCCGCGGTTTAGACTGCTGGCGCGGTCTTTGTACACATTTATCACCTTAAGAGAAGATTACGATAACCCAGCTGTGACAGCATCCTCGAAGAATAATACGGCGTTTTCATGGAGAGTCAACTGTGTGGAGCAATCAAAGAGTCAACAGAAACTCATCAAGCACTTTATCGAGCAAACGAAGGCCAAACCATTCCGCTACCTCACGCGCCATATCGAGGTCTGTAGGCTGTGTCATAACGACGACGAACAAACGCAAAAATACAGATGATGTTAAATACGATGTTTCTACACATGAAGTAAGATCGTGCACTAATATCGAGAATATTGAAAAATTATGATAGTCATGATCCGATATTTTATCGAACAGGAAATCACAGAATTATTGAGTTCGAGCACCCAGACGTTGTTTGAAACCGATAAGTTCTTCACGAAAGTAGTCGTGATTCTCTTTCCAGGGTTGCCATGGCCGACACATTGGTATCATCCTGATGATATGTTTGGTTAAAAACGATCCTCTCTAGAGAATTCATCTTAGTAGAAAATAGTTAGAACAATAGTAGGTGTTGTGGATGCAGCAAAAACGCACAAAGTCATGACATCGTCATTGTGCATGACATTTAGATGTGATAGATGCATCAAAATTTGCAGTTGAAATTCATCAAAATTGCAGTCATGCTATGATTTAGTGAGTGAAAGATCGAATGTTTCCTGCCGCAGTTCCTGCCTAATTTTGATTCACTCACACGTGCACACGTCAGTGCATGCATGTTCAGATGCAATTGCAGACATGCATCTTGCACAACATGGAGAAAGTCTAAACATGCTTGATGCAATGAAAATTTTCCACTTTTGAGCTGTCATCATTTTGATTTTGTCTCTGCAGCCACAGCTGATTCAGCGAGCTCGATCAAACGAGGCCTGTCCAAAAAATGACAGCATGAACGGATCTAGCTAGCTAGCTAGCTGGGCACATGCTAGCATGCTCGCATGCGTGTTGTGCGCTACATGCCAGCAGCACGCTTGCGCAGCAGACTTGGTGGCACACCGTGCCCCACACTTCGTTTCCCAACTGCAATCAGTGGCAAAGTGTCCAAAAAATCGCAACATGAAAATTTGCCTGCTGACGACCCACTGCTGAACTGAATTGCCAAAGTGACATCTAACATGGCAAAATTCTGCGAGCATCACGTGTCAAACACCCCACACACTCACTTCCCATCCACAATCAGTGGCAAAAACTGCGAAAATGCGCGAAACATGAAAACTTGCTAGCTTGCCCACTGACGACCCGTCAGCCGTAGAACTTGCGACCGCCTGCTGCTGAACTGAATTGCTGGAATGACACCTGGGACATGGCAAAATCACAGGCACATCACACGTGTTTTGTGAAAACAACCTTTGTTGAAAGTGACATGGCAAAATCCACAGCAGAGCAAGTGCCCCAAAGTTGACACACGTGGCAAATCCGCAAGAGGGACACACTTTGCGATGCTTTTGAGCCTTGCAGTCGTGTGATCACTCTTCTCACAAGGAGTTTTCCAAGTGATGCTTCCATTCGGAAAACCCTCGTCCATCTTTTTTCCAGGTGCATCCTCCATTCCGCCTGATTTCGTTTCCTTGGCGAGCATTCGGTGCTTCACGACACCACGTGAGCAAACGTTGCAATGAACAATGAACAATGAACAAAGCGTTGATCAAATCCACGTGCGCCAGAACCACGTGGGAGACAGGCGTTTGCACGCAGCAGAGCCTCAACAACACTCGTTGCAAGGACTTGTCAGCACCCTCTAGCCCTGTTGGCAAAATGGCTCCAATTGCAACCAGATCGCAGAAAGTACCTGGTTGACATGAAGGCAAACATTGAGGGGGAAAACAAAGAGCACGGTGATGCTCCGTTGATTTGGGGTTCCTCTGAGGGCAATTTTGAGATCGCAAAGTGCCTGGTTGACATGAAGGCAAACATTGAGGCTGAAAACAACTGCGGTTGTGCCCCGTTGATCGCGGCTTGCACAAACGACAATTTTGGGATCGCAAAGTACCTGGTTGACATGAAAGCAAACATTGAGACTGAAAATAGAAATGGGGACACTCTCTGTGACTTGACAAACCATGATGAAATCAAAAAATTTGTCAAAGAAGTTTGCATTGAGCGACGGGTCCAGGTGTTCAACAGAGACTTGAAGGATTTGTGCATGTTGAGCACGGAATTGAAGCGAGGGCTGGGGGCGGAAATGGTCGTCATGAGCTCGAAAAATGGATGTGTGCAGGAGTAGATGCGCGCCATCTGCAAGGTGGGCGATCTTGGAAGCTTCATGTTGTCCTGTGGCCAATGTGAAGTAGAAAAAACGGCAGGATGGCAAGAGGAGGCGACAACATGCACATCGCTCTCGCTAGCTCGGCCAATTCGTCTCTTCGATCATTGCAAGCTCGATGTGTAGCGCCTAGCCAAGCTTGAAATTGGTCGATGTCATCGATGCAAAAGTACATGCAATGAAGCAACACTTCCGCCAAGCATTCATTTGGAGAAAAGACCAAGTTTGCTAGCTTGCCTGGTGCAACATCATCTTGTTCAGAAAGCGGTGACGTAGGCCAACAACATGGCTACCAGTCGCATCACTGCACAAGTCTTCATCTGCCGCTCATTTAGTCATCCGTCGGATGACTTCCGCTGTGCCCGCAGAATGCTACATCTAGACATTGCTGGCTACCTGGTGCATTGATTACACGTCGCGTCGGTGATGATCCTCATGGCAATGTTTGCAATGATCGACGAAAATAGCCAATAATAGCTAGATAGCCTCAAATGTGCTCAATGTACACATTTGTGTTCGTCACATAATCATCTGTACGCCAGAGTGTGTATGCTCAGCAGTGCATGGCACGCCTAAGCTTCGCATTCGAACGACATTTAACCTTTTGTTACGACTCATGCAGCGCTAGTATAGGACATCCCTTTATGTACTAGATCGTTTGTGCTAGCAGTCGCATAACTAATGTCTATATTAATGTATCTAAAAACATACATTTATATATGCTCTGTCTAAGTGCTATCGATATTTAAGTTTCTACGATTGTCTTTGGTTATTTGGTTATATTTTTGACATATTTGACGTGTCTGTGGTTTCATTTTCTGTTAAAATTGTAACTAGCTCTGGCATTTCTTCATCATCAATATCAGATCCTGGGAGATGCACGAAAGAGTAGCATCAAATCGAAGGGACAACATAGGAAATGTCATTGTACTCTACGTCATTAGAAAGGAAAGAATTATGTGTTCCTACCTTCTTCCGCGGTTTCTGCATCCAGATATAACGTTAATGGGTCGACCCAGAGTTGTGATCTAATGCTTTCCACGATGAGGGGACTTGTAGACGTTTGCTCAGAGAACCAGGTCACGAAAAAAGAGTCAGGATAATCCAGAGGTACCTTATTTTAAGGAGGATGGAGGGAAAGAGGAGGGTGAGGAATTCGCAATATGGCCATTTAGAGTGTTACTTTCAATAGTTCAACCTTGGAATTAATCCAGGTTATCTGACCGTTTTCTACACGGACTATTTCCCCATTGTCGTTCTCAGTAAAACTTTTTTGGAATATGTTTTCTTTGAAAAAAGTGTTAGATTCTGCGTTGAATTCCTGAAGCATAAAATATTGGCATGGTAGTTGTTACGGCGCGTATATGAGCAACGCGAAATATCTGCGAGCCTTACAAATGTAATCTTGTATCCACCGCCTTCCTTGCTCTCAATATCCTCCACGAGTATGGTACGTAGTGCAATGAGGATCTGCTCATCAATTTCTTCTAAATTCGTTGACAGTAGCTCGTGGTTCTACATCATTCCATTAAAGAGAAAAAACGTGAAATGAATAGCGATAGTATGGGATGGTAATAGGTGGCAACCTGAAAGATTCTTTTCCAAAACAAAGGAATTCGACCAACTAATCTTGCTTGCTTCGTCAAGAGGGGAAGAGACATCGCTTCATATTTAGCCTCAATCTGCATTTTCACAGTCAAAACTCATCCAAAAATATCCCTTGAATATAACAAGCAAGGGGATGGTGAAGCACCGATCTCTTAGCTAACGTGATTTCATTTTACTGCTGTCACAAGCTACGGTCAGGCTGCAACGACCGTTCGCACACACCTTCGATATTTCTTCCGAAGCTAATTATGTTAAACGTAAAAGCATTTGGTTAGCGCTGGCTCACGTACGAACGAAGTTGATCATGCAATCTGCCCTACCTTCGGCGTTGAGGTTGTCAATCTCATTGCTAATTGAGGCGAGAGCGCTCATTGCAGCTTCGCTCTCTTCTTCCATCTCCTGATTCTTGTTGCTACCGCTCCCACCTTTCCCAATCTTCCTCTTCTCGTCATTGTTATCGTCCAGCTTCTCCCACGCAGCATCGCGATGCTTCCGCTTCCGTGTGGAACTCGTTTCGGACGAAGCGGTCGACGACATTCCGATGGTCGTTCTATCGTTCGTCGTACCTCCTCTGCCAGTTGCTTCTCCGTGTCATTTGTTGTTGTAGTTGTTGTTGCCATTTCATTCTTCAAAAAAAACAAAAATACAGGGAACAATACCTACACACTTCACACTATGTAAAACCAAGTTTATGACTATGAAAATCACTTCGGTGTAACAACATAGCTGGGAAGTCAAGGGCGCGAAAAGAATAACTAACTAACTAACTAACTAACTAGCGAACTATGGTATCGATGAAACAACACTCATACTCACTGGAACAATTTTTCTAGGAAGTTTTAGGTTGTTTGTAAGAAAGCCAAGAAAGGAAACACAACACCAGACTGGTTCCCCCTCCTCACCCAATAGAGAGCAAACGAGCGGAACACAAAATCTGTGGTATCGAGTACATCATTACTACTGACGCATACGGATTCTTAGATGCTAGGACCGTAAATATCGAACGTCCACGTCGCTTGGTTTCGTGGATACATGCTATTGGTGGATGAATCATTGGTTTCTGTGTTAAACCAGGTTCATGCTTCGACAACGTAAAGGGGATTCGAAGCGAAATAACCCTAAGCAAATGCTAGGATCAGGCTTCTTTAAAAATGTTAGTTTGCATCCCAGTTGACCACAATCTCTCCACTCATTTAACCCAATTTATAGCGACCTGGTGGGATGCACGAGAATAATTCCGCGGTGACTCCATTTTAAGCACATTTTTCTATATCATTCTGACTGTTGTTACGTCCTCAGGAATCAGGCTATCGCTTTGATTCGTTAATGTAAAATGTTGACATAATCTGGCCAATATTCTCAATGTTAACACTCATGCGATTTTGGTTTGGTTGACATGTTCAGATTTGACAAAGATGTCTGGGTTGTGCATGAAGATTTTGATAATAAGCTGGGAGATGACTGCGATGATGACGATCTTTCTTAAATACAATAGCTCGAAACGTCTGAGCGCTGGTGTGGTCACTCTATGAATAGGCATGAATTCATGTACGCAGTAGTTAGAAGATGATCACTTGTAGAGATCTATGCTGCATGCTGCAGAAATGTCAGGCTTAAATCACGTGGAAGGAAAACCTTCGATGTATCATATCGGTAAGGTTTCATTTAGTGGACTACAATTCTTTCGTAATACGATATACATATGTAAAACAGAAACTAGACGAAAGGTAATTTCCAGCTTATTATTGCTGGTACACGCACTCCTCTAGTCCTACGTACGTTGCATGCGCGACTATCAATATGTGTATGTGCCACGCTTGCATGGCGTGTATGTATGCGGATGTTACGGAACAAGATTACCATGTAATGACTTTGTTGCAGGCGTCGTAGAAAGCTTATATATGCTTCCAGCGGTGATATATATTATAGCGACCTAGCTATATAGATGTAGCACTACATCATTGTACGTATGCTGTACGTAGCAACGCAGAAATGACACGCAGAGAACATATCCAGTAGTAAGCTCGCAAGCATTGTTTTGCACTACAAAAGCCATACGATCTAGATGCAGATGCACTATGCTATGCTAGTACGATACTCTTGTATGCAATTATATACAATTTTTGCGAATAATGCATGTATGTCTGCCGTAGTATCCGTACAATCGATGTAATAACATACAGTATAATGCAAACACGTGCTAGCGTGGTGTGCATCGTATCGTACCTACATCTAGCTGTGCTCGTATGGGCGAAGCGACTACAACTGGATTGTAAGCAAGTGCTGAGCAAGTGCTGACGGCCTGCCTACGCATTGCCATGCTACGAAGAAATTCGTTCAGACCATTAAATAGCGCGCCCTGCATGGCTATCTAGCTATGTCCAGGTGCTGATGCATATTTTAAAACAGTATTTTGATGGTGTGACGCCTTGATGCGCACGAATTTAAGTTTCGATGATGGTGTAGAATTGCTGAGAATAATGATGAGGACTCTGTGCGACCGCAGTCATTGGAGATACAAGATGTACTATGGTCACGATGATACTTCAAACCCAGTTAATTAGTGAGATTAGATAAGATGAACCATTCCGCTTGAAAGAATATCTGAAAAGAAAAAGGATTTTTTAATGGAGCTACTTTTTTGACATAATTTCGATCTTATTACCTTTTATATGACCATAGCTCGCTACGACAATATCACCTTCATTTATCTCTGCATCGCCGCTATATATCAAACATGCATCCACAATTAGACACTGATGATAATGCTTGTATATTTGACCTTTCTCCCAGGTTTACAGTCCCCACATTTGCTGTTGCTTTAAAGAAGACGTACTCATCCATGTTGGGTTTTACTTCTGCGTTTATCCGTGAACAGCAAAGACATTGCATGAATACTTAAATATGGGCAAGAAATTCTGCTAAATTTCATCCTCGTTGACAATGGAAGTAGTATCGTATTACCCATGTTTTTCTCTGTCAACGAATCATAGTTATCTGGAATATGATGTAGAAATGATTTTCCAAAGTGCCTTTCACGAAGATCCAAATATCTGAAGAGGGTCAGCGTTAAGCAATTTTTTGGTTTATAAAAGAAATGACTCACCCAGAGGCAAAATCTATCTCTGCCTTATTAAGAAGATTCTCCACATCATCACTCGAGAGGATGTCAATATCAAATTTTTGAATCTGATTGCGTAAAAAAAATTATTTTCGTCAGTTCCATTCTGTTCAGGCGCAAGGTGTTTATCGGCTCATGACTGTATACCTTTCGCAAGCGTATGCGCAGATAATCCTTTCGCATATAGTTGACACGATCGTATTCCATCTGTGTTGAGAGTAATATATTTTAGATTGATTTGAAGGACTGAATCCGCGCCAGATTTGTACCTGGAGTATGCGAATTATTCCACCTGTGTGTTTTTCCTCGCTCAGTCTTTCAATATGAGCCTAGTTGAAAAGAAGTCAAATTTTTTCCTAACGTAAGTTCGCGCCTATGATAACATCATTGAGATCTTTGATTACCTTTTGCGTTTCCAATTCTTCCTCTACCCGCTTCATAACACGGGCCTCATACTTTAGAATTTCGGGAGCACCTGGGAAATGCGCTTCTATTTATTTTTCGATTTGATGGAGATAGGTAGACTAGAGAAAGATGAACAACTGAGATTTGGGTTGTTTTTGAGATGAAATACCCTTTTCGTTTAACCAGATCTTGCGAAGCTCATCCACAATGGTTTCCGATTCTTCCTCATCATCGTCTAGATAACATCACGCGTCAAAAAACCAACAGACTCCCAAGAGAAAGTAGAGCGACATGCAAAAACACAACTAGAAATTCTTATGTATTGGATCACCACTCATGGACGACAGCAAGGCGTCGACATCGACATCAAGCTTTTCATCGCTCTTCTCTGTCCCTCCCTTCTTTTTTTCTTGAGAAGAACTGGCTTGAAAGTCATCTATATCATCTAGATTCAGATCGAAATCATCCCCCCCGCTCATGGTGTTGCTATGTATGGGTTAAAGAAGTGCGGGAAAAGCTGCACAGGAGGGTGGGGGAGGCCCGGATTAAGAATTTGCAGAGAGCTGTCGGGACTACCTAGCGGAAATCGGCCTACGTGTTCAGTCTGAGTCAAGGAATATTCTCTTCTTTACCGGACAATTCACCGACATCAGATTCTGCCGACAATGCAATATACGTTCCCGCCAGATTCCAGATATATCTCGAGATATCCACCCGAGACTTCATCAAAAGCCTGTGTCGAGATTCCGCAGTTACATTTGTGATTTTTTCATACATGCGGATTTCATCCTGCGACAATGAATAATGTGGCGTCTTTCTTCAGGACAAATCGGAGTTTAGCGAGTGTTGTTGGGGACCCTCTTGAACAATAATTTAAACGACGCACGACCTTGGGAGGCGACGTACGTCCGCCTATGTTCACTCTTAGAATATAGGATAAGGATACTCACCGCCGAGTAGGAGATGGCTAACCCGAAGGACAAAATAGACATGGTGCCTTTGGAGGACAGCCGAATGCTTGTTGATGATTTTAGGATTAGGCACTCAGTTCATAACCCCGAATTAAATAAGAAAAAGAGATTTCAATATAAAGAACATCAACATGACCCCGAAGCTTTCAACTGGGATGTAGATCATCCAACGAAGTCTCCCACGACTTCCCCAAAGAGCGGAGCTCTAAAATCCAGGAATTTACACACAACTTTTGAGCATCCCCTCTTATCAGACATTGACAAGATAATGGCAGAGATGGAGAAGAAGGGCACCGTGAACGTAAAACCAAAAATATCAAGGAAAAAAAAGATAGAGAATGCACCTAACGCGCAAATGCGGAGCACCATAGAGAGTGTTGTAGGATCTCCTAAAAAGATGAAGAAAATACTACTGAATCTAAAAAACTCAACAAAGGAGGCCTGGGCAAAATTACAGCCTTGCAATGAAATTCCCAAAGTAAACATCGTTAAGGAGGAGTCTGCGCTACTAAAAGTGAAGGTTAAGAGTGAGAAAATGGCGCGCAAGGTAATGAACGAGAAGAGTTGGATTAGGACTGCTTTCGAGAAATTTGACAATCATAAGATCAATAGTCAACAATTTGCTCATGAGATTACATCGCGGGGTATACCGCTTACGCAAGATTTCTACGTTGCCTTAAAGGCGAAAAACGTAAAGTTCTCTCGCATGATACAAGCACTTGTGAAAGGAAGACCTCTATCTCAACGCATTTACATGCCTCAAGATTGCAAGAAGCCAGTTTCTCCCACCGCATCGTCCTCTATAATTTCTCACAATCAAAAGTCTGATAAAGATTTGGAGGATTCACACAACATCATCTCTAATGACCCGAATTTCGTCCCATTTCAAGGAGTAAGGAGTAAAATAAAGGCAGGAGTATCTGATGCTAATGCTGATACGGCCACTGTCCCGAGCGTCGCTGCTGGGCTCTCTACGGATGAAAGGCATCCATCCCATTCAGCACGAAGGCATTATTCCCCCGAAATTAAGCTCCCCAAGGAATCGAAGCGGATGGAAAGGAAGAAAAGGCTAGATCAAACATCTATATTGACCAGCGACACCACGGAAAAAGCTCCACAGAATTCTTTGACCAACAAGAAACCAATCCTACAAATTCGTAAGAAAGTCGAAAATATGATTCGAGGCTTCATTCAGTGGAAACTATCTCCTGAGGAGTTTTCTCATCAGATTGAAGAGGTCGTTTTTTTTTTACTTGCGCAACATTTTCCTTCGCGAAAGTTGTTTGATACTGTTCATTATTACGGCCATTTAAACCAATCAATCTCTAAATTATAGTTATTTTTTAATCAGACTGGTCTAGATCTGTCGGATAAGCAGCGGGCGTACATCAAGAATTCCGCGCTGAATCCTGAGCGGAAATACCGAGAGGCAAGGATGGTCTTTGGTACGACGCTATCACCGAGGACGACTATGCCGAAATCTTCAGCCCCGCCACCTGTACGAGCTGGTTTAGCATCGAAGATCGGCGATTTCAACCATTTTAATATCACCACGGGCAAGGGCAGCACAAATGTCTCAAACGATTCACCTCTCTCTAAAACCATATCGCGTAAGAAGAAAAAGGCGATGCCGCTTGGGCCTGCAAGCCCTGGAGCACAAGGTCGCAGGAGATTCTCGTTCAATGCAGAGCTAAAGAGCAACTTTAAGATCGCAGAGTCGAAGCAGAAGCCTGAACCGACTGTCTCAGAGATGAGAAGTGGCAAGCGCAAATACTCCCGGTCTACCGAATATCACCGTAGCAATTTATCGTCGAGTCTTGAACTTAAAAACTCAAGCACTGAGAACGATAAACATACTGTTTCTAGACCTGAAACTTCCAGAGCAATTTCTCAATGCACCTCTGCTCAAATGTCATCTCCAAAGCAAGAGAAAACCAAAATATCATTTTCTTCCAAACCGAAAGGTGTAGAATCATCTGAAATTTCTGCACCATCCTCCCTCTCTAAAAGGAAAAGCACTACAAAGTTGGGAAAATTAGATACTCGGCTCCGCATAGACAAACCTGACGTACTGTCTCCCATGTCTGTCAGTAATAAGCCAAAGCTGAAGTCACCTTTCGGGATTAGTTCGGATGTCATTTCTCCTCGGAATGTCATCAAAGATAGCAGGCTTAGCCGCTATGAGAAACTGAAACAAGGGGGGACGCTAGGGAGATATTCAAAGGACAAGGCAGCGACCATCGTGGACAGAAAATCGCTGTGAGAGAATAGCGTTGAAAATATTACTTGTAATAACTTTTATTCGTCGGTAATTAGCAAATATGCAAAACGAAATATTAAAGTTCATTTAGCAATTATACTGATTTAATTTCTTTCTGAATTTCGGCTACAATATCCCTAATATATGCTAGATATGTGGTTCTTGCTAGCTCGCTGTGAGAGCTATTTATCTAGCTATTGGTATCAAATTTAGCTAGCTAGGCATATTGTCTGGATGTCTTCAGATCTAGCTAGCTAGGTCTAGAGGTATGTTTATGTGAGATGAGAGCTAGAGGCCGATGGTAATCCCCGCTACTGCATAGTGCTTGCATGTTACAAATCTAGCTAGCTAGATTTGTAAGAATAATTTAGGGCGGCCAAACGTGTCTGCCATTAGTCCATATCTAGCTAGCTAGCTAGCTAGCTACATGCTAGCGTGAGCAAATCATCAAGTGGTGCGCGCATACGAAGCATGCTTTAGACATCGCGAGGGAGTGAGAGCATTCGACACATACAGCTCTAGAGCTAAGCGATGAGCATCATCGTCCGTGTCTAAGCTTACAATGTCTATAGTGCTTTGCTAGCGTGATACCATAATCATACGACATGTGCTAGTGCCGTTCAGTAGCCATGTAGAGCTCTCAATGTGTAGCTATGTCAAGTCAATCCATGGATGTCGATCATGATATTACAGTTCCATCAATGTTAAAGCTTCGAAAAAGTCTTTTGCCAAAAGGAAATCCACCTAAAGGCAAGTGATATATATCTGAAAATGTCGAGCGATTTATATATATATATATATATATATATATAAATTTGAACATTTCATTACATCCGTCTCATAAATATATATACATATACATATGTGTGTGTGTGTGTGTGTGTGTGTGTGTGTATTATATCTGAAACTGTCAATACAAATGGGGGCGACGCTCTCCTGGAGGCTTTTGTCACGATTCATTTCTTTTGAGAAGCTTTTTCTTAATGGATTGCAAGAGACAACTACATTTATTCATAAACCTTTCAGCCTAAACCTACTTTTGTAATTCTCTCAAAGAGTTTCTTACCCCAGAGTTTTTAGCTGTTCTGACATCGTCTCCTCTGCATCAGGTTGTAACGAAATTTGTTATGCGATCAAGCACAAGATCAGAGAAGTCCAACCCCATATTAACATAAAGTTTGCTTACATCCGCAACTTCGATCTCGTGTGGCGGTCGGCAGAAACAAAAAGAACCTGACAAAAACAGGCTACATCGTAAACGGCAGATTATATGAAAAACCATGCCGAGTCATCCCATATGTATGAGGTTTATTTATGCCATTTCGACAAGGCAGCCCTTTACTACCTCGGACTTTTCCTTTATCTGCATTAAAGAAAATAAAACCAACAGATATCAGAGCTCGTCACATGCTGCCATAGCCAAATGAGTCTTGCCTGGCTATCTCGCATAGCCGCTAATATCATACCGCTAGCAGGTTTCACCTAATACCAAAGGAAAAACGAAAGAAACTCAACGAATGCTGAGTCTTGATGTTGACGAAAAAAGTGCTTGCAAGTCAAGACGTAAGACACCGAGGCCTTCTCATGTGGCTGTCTTTGCGACGAATGGTATTGGTGTTTAAGTGACACTAAAGAATCATTGGAGTGAATCTCGAAACAACAGAAATGTTAGCTCTTGAGGAAAATGGTTGATATCATACGAACGAGACATCAGAGAGAGCCGAAAAATCAACGTTGCATACCCAGGTTTTGCACCATCCCCGTGCTTTGGGAAGCGACCTTGGAAACAACAAAAATACTCGAAGTATAAATATACATTTTTATATTTTTATATTGCACATAATACATGTCCATGTACACTGATATATGTACGGAAAATGGAATACTTCCTTCCATCTGCTATTAAGGTAATTCGTTGATGTAATATATGTTAATTGATATCATCCTTGGACTATCGACTATGCATGCGAGTGCAGAATTCTACGTTCGTGAACGTCTACTTTGGGAGGAAATCGCCGTTTTTTTTCTTAAACGGAAACGCCAAATAGGAACGCCATGTAAAATTTTCGTCCATAAATTTCTCGATTTCTTTGTGGCTTCGGACTAAGCACATAGTTGAGCGCATATTCAGCTTGTTACAGAAATTGGAGATAAATAAAGTGACCTATGTTCCCCGCGCTGTTGCTATGATCCATACTTTTACGTTCACCCGAAGCTGCTACATCCAACTCTATCATTCTCTCGAGCACCAGCTTCCTGAGATCTTCGATGAGCTGCTGAATTCGTGACGATGCTTGCGTTTCGGTCAGCATTGATCGAGCCTGGTAATCATCATTGATGAGACGATAGAACTCTATACGTGTGCACCTAAAGGTCTTTGCTCTCCTTCCCTCCCTCCCTATCCCTAGCCCACTTTTTCCTATACGTGTAGTGTGACTTTGTTCAGCATTTCCGTTGTCAATCCGTTCCATGACATCATTTCCTTCCGCAAACCAACCTAAAGAACGAGAGAATGAATGATGCCTCAAGCAGCTATAGAGTTTGCTTTAACTGTTGTCAATCGTAATACGAGTCAAAATGTTATACTGTAATGTGTACATTAGGCTCATCCGAGACGACGACGAAACGAAACCTAGCAGTTTTAGAATATTTATTGTTTAGTACAACAGGCCGAGCACTGTGGACATAAAGTACAATTTTTAATTAATTATGCCTTGGTGGCTTCGATCCCATGGGAAAGAAGGCCGATAACTTTCCTAACAAGAAATTCAAGCAAATGTAGGAGTTCATCAAGGCGATACTGCGGAAGTGGGCCCACACTCTGGACTACCGTTAAATAAATTCCAAAACAGCTGCCCGAAAGCTTCAATGGCCTTTCTAGAAACCTCTATCCTGTGAGGTGGATGCACGACATTTGCTCGATTTGTTCGTTTACGTTGAATCATGGTGTGCGGATGTCCCATCGTCATCGTAATCATCATCATCATCATCATCATCATCATCATCTATTTTCTTTACATCTCTATGTGATACCAAGAAGAACATGCCCATCGAACAACTCACAATGAAGGAATGTACAATAATTAACCGTTTGGGGTCCTTGAAGGCCTTCATGAGGGTGGTATCGGCGCTAAATAAGAACAACCTCTTCGCCACTATTATGTGCAATAGCTATAGAGGAAAGAAGCAAAAAGGCGGACGTTACAAAACGATTAGATCCCGCAACCCGCCAAACAGACAAAGGCATAGAGCGACCTTAGAATGGCGATCGAAACTGTTTTGCGTAGCAGTTGGAGGCCGCATAGATGCCTAAGTTCATAAGTGAAAATTTAGGATGATGTTCCACAGAACACCCAAAAGCGCTACGCAAGGATACGTCTGTGTCGTCTGGCATTTTTCAGAACGAAAGTTGTGTTTTAATTTCAAATGTAACATCAGTTTCTTAGTGACCATCGCTGCAGCATTACGGAGATAGCACTTCTGGAGAGTATCTAACAGAAGCTCTTTTCCTCCTAAAATATATATCAGCATAGATTGGTATTGTTCTCTCTGTCTTCCTCTCTCTCTCTCTCTCTCTCTCTCTCTCTCTCTCTGAATCCCATACACATCCTTTGAATAATATTGATTATTCTACATCTATAGCAACCCTGTGCAGTGAGTTTCGCGCCAGGCAAACAGTTTAAACACTGCAACTTAGCATTCTGTCTCGCATTGTCCCAATCGGGCACCATTCCCAGGATCATAAGTGAAGAGGAAGATGCAGTGGTATTCCCAGGACCGCCCATCATATTTGATAAAGTATTGGATGTAATCGACGGTGAGCGAACATTCATGGCCTCCTCCTCCTCCTCCTCCTGCTGCTGCTGCTCATGATGTCTCGACATAACTAAATTGAATGGATATAAATAAATATGCGAGAATGATATGAGGTGGGCGTGAAGAGGCTAATGCGTTACAACGCAAGCGGTTCTTATTTTTGTCTCATTTCCACAGATTCTGTTATTACCTTTAGAGCAGAGGTAGAAGAACTCTTTGGCGTGTTGCGATGCTGACACGTTCACGACGAGAATTCCACCAAAGTCTCTGTTCACAACTTCGTGTGCACCCGCGATTACAGCAAAGACATGGTGCCACGACCCCCCCTTTCCATCTTCACCGAGATCAAACTTGCTCTCCTCTCCGCTACCACGACTGTGTCGTCGAGACCGTCGTCGCTTACGTCCTATCCCCTTTCCTCCTCCTCCTCCTCCTCCTCCCCCTCCCCCTCCCCCTCCCAGAGACGAGAGGAACAGAACGAGCACGGGCTTGTAAGGGCTAGCTTTGATATTTAGCAGGAGATCCCCAAACACATCCTCGCACCGTAAATGGACAGACCGCCAGTTTCTCGAAGGTGCCTCATCTTCTTCCTGCAAGAGACACATCCTTGATTTCAGCCTGTTGCTCGTCTCTTTAGTTCGGAGGGATGGTGGAGGGAAGATGATGCTCGGTGCCTTCCTGTATTTCATATTCGGCTCATGGTTACTGCGACCCCCTTTTACGTTCCTGTGGTCTATCAGCCTTTCCCCATCTTCTGTCGTGGAGAGGTTTGGAGTTGTATAACGCATTCGGCCAGAGAACACAGACGAAATCCACGGGACATCCTGCCTCTCGTATGGGAATGATCTTAATGGAACTTGACAAGGTGTCGCTACCTCACTTGCAGCATTGCTATTACCTCCATGAGAAATGGGGAGAAATACCTAATTATTATTGACGAAATGCGATAGGTTCGTTGGGGTGCCGAGGCGATAAGAAATAGGATAACGTGTGTAGTAACAACCCCGATCTCGTAGCTGTTGCAAAAGACAACGGGTTCATGACCGGTTCCATCAGTTTTTAAGGTGCCCCAAGCATTCGGGGATAAATTGTGACTTCCTGCATATACGAACAGCAGACTCCGCGTGTTTTTGCGCCTGAAAATATCACGAACATTAGAAACATGAAACAACATCTCAAAGTCAAACTATTCTGAGAATACACTCCCTCATCTTCGGTAAATGAGTGATGATGCATCTCGCATCCTACCATCCAAGATAGAGCTTTGCATGTGAGAACTTGCAGCTGGTTTGACCCTCCTTTGGCATGAAACGACAGAAAAACCCTTCTCTGGGAAACGATTTTTTTTTATACGTTTTTTCACTTAGTGTGGAGACGGAATAGCCCTTGTACCTGTAGAATTCGGGAAATGTAGCGAACATGACTCGTACAAAGAAAAATGATACTTCATCATCATCGCCATCATCAGTGAGACAGGCATCGTTCTAATCTTCTCACATTCCATTGAGGACGTCTCGATAGGATGGCCAAGCAATACTCAGCTGACACATCGCCGCTTTGTCGCACCAGCTCTTTGTGGCATGTGCGAAGCTCTTGAGAAAGGCCTTGCTTAGCATGCCTAACGAACTTACCACCACATCCATCTCCACCTCACCATCCCTCAATTTTTGTCTTTGAACCAGACTGCACAAGCGCAAGAGGCCATATTCACAAACCGAGGATTGGTCTTTGCCTTGTTGCATTTCCTCAATTTCTTTTTTTGAAGTGCGCTCCGTTTGCTGGCTGCGGCGGTGGTTCTGATACTTCTCGTTGCGCTTTTTGTTGATATGCTGCTGTGTGAGGCGGCTATGGCGTCCTGGCACACTGCAAACAAGGAAGGCTCGAGTGTTGAAGTCATACCTTTTAAAGGTATCCTATGCAGTGATAGTAAAGTTTAAAGAAGGTATAGTAAGTTTCTTGAACCATTGCAAACAAGAAGTTTCGAAATTCAAAATCTCAGATCAAAATCCCCCCCCCCCCTCATCGCATTGTTTTTTTTAACAATCAAATCGAAGAAAAAGGAGGACACGTGTCAAGCTATATGCAAGGGTGTTTTTCCAATAACCTTCCATCTCGCACAAACCGCTTTGGCGCTGCGTTTTCGAGGGAGGTTGTTCTTCATACGGTTTTTCGCACGCTCAAAGTCTCCATTTTCCTCCAGGAGAGCGATGAAAGCCTTATTTCTCTCGCTGCTGGTGGTGGTGCCAGCTAGCAAAGCAATCTTTCTTTCCCAATCTTGGGGAATCATAGAGTCCGGTGCAAGTTTTGGGCCTTATTTTGCGCGAGAATATTAATGTTTGTATCGTGCGTATCAAATTGTCTACCTCCAGTTAGATCCGGAGCCTGATCATCGACATCCGAGAGCATCGCGCCAATGAAAGCCTCCAAGTGGGCTTGGAATTCAGCTGCAGCTGTTGGTGTTTCGGTTGGGCGGTCTTTGATGCCTCTTTTAGCATCTAATTCGTGCCGATAATCAGTTCTTAAAACAAATGTTCTCAGTATCTTGCCATCACGCCAAACACATGCCAACATGCCCACCTTGTCCCATGCGGCTGTTGGGATCCTTCCCTTTTATCGGAAAGTCTTGAACCCATACTTGCTAGAAATTGTAACAAGCTATGAGGTCCGGAGTGTCATACCCGCAAAGATAAGAAAATATATTCTATTGCCAAAGAACCAATGGAAAAAACTATACCTGGGCACAGCTGTGCTGAACCAAATTTGCTGAGCTGATAACAACGCGGAGCCTGTCTGGCATCTCTAAGAGCATGAGTTTCGGATGAAAGCATGCCGTCATCGGTATATATGCAGGAAAGACTGGCCGTACAACCATTAAATCGGGCCACATCTAAGGATCAAAACCAAAGCAGCAGAACAACTGTGAATTCTTCTGTGCCAATGCATGCTTGATCAATTTACACTTGAGAATAAATCACCGTCGGCCATGGCCGCCATACGCCTGGAATTTGCATCCCTCTTCCCTGGCGTGGATAGTCGGACACAATGGTGAGTGGAAATCCTTGGCGACCTGCGGCAGCAAAGGGCCCAATTGTAGCCTCCCCTCGCCATCCGAACGAAGTCAACAGGGCGTTTCTTATGTTGGAACACGCCATTAACTCTTTGAGCTGGACGCCCTCCTAATAGACGATAAGTTTCAAGCAGTAGATATTAGGATAAACATAAGGATAGTACGGGTGTGTAGCTTGAATATGGGACCTCGTTCATGTGGATTCGATCTCCCCTGTACCAGACATCGTTAGAGCTTGATGAGAGAGACGATGTGATGAAACAGTCGTGGCTCGGACGTTGCCTTTTCTTGCTGACACCCCAAGAAATTTCTAGCCATTCAACCGGAATAAACTCCTGCGTCAACAGGTCCTTGTGGCCTGGAGTGGCGAAAGCAGTTTGCGAATTGTTGCTAATTGATATTGCAAGGGTAGTACTTACATTCAATTGCAATCTTGTCGCCGTTATGTAAAATATAGGATTGTCCTTTCTCAAGAAACACAATCCTGCAGTTGCTCCGCGCCAGTATCGCTGTTGGGTTTGTACCTCTGCGAACGACACAATTCAAGTCATGTTTATGACAAACTCAGTGATGCACAGGACAAAGATTGCATTTTCAATGTCCCACTTCGAATGTATGTACACAGCCTTTTGGTCTTGGTCACGGCTTGATGCCCATTGGAGTGTGCACTGCCGCCGAGACACGGTGCGATTCTTTGTCCTTTCGGGGGGGAGGGGAAAGGATACCATGAGGAAGACTTCATTTTTTCTTGCACAACACTAACCAAGTGTGCTCCCTGCCAAGGTGTGCTGGCAAGTTCACAAAGTTGGAACCAACCCTCACATCTGCATCCTGCATCATGGAATGAATGACGAAGTCGTGCGAACCCCTTCCCTCCTTTCTTCGGAAGGTCTTCCTTGTTGGGCCGAATTTCGAATTTCCGCCATGCAAGCAAAAAACGCCATGGAACATGGACAGCGACAAAGGAATTCTTCTTTTTTTGCTAATTTGGGAATCAGCACATCGCGTCGTCGTCATTCAGCTGTGTTGTGATGCATTCAATGTTCAGTTCAGTTCGTGCCAATTTGCACGAACTCCGCTAGCTTGCTAGTCAGTCCTCACTGAAGCCAGTTCGAGGCACTGCATTTCGCACATTGCAAGTGTATGTCACACTTTGGAGATGTAGTTTTTCATCATTGTTCATTGTTCATTGTTCAGCACATCGTTTTTGCATTGTTCCATGTGCACATCCACATCAACACCTGTGATTCCTTCTGGTTTCACTGGTCCAGTGGTTGGACCTCACTGAAGTCAGTTCGAGGCACTGCGTTTCGCACACTGCAAGTGTCTTGCAACGTTTTGGAAATGCAGTTTGTCGTCATTGTTCGCTTGTTCATTGTCAAATCGTCATTTTGTCATCACAATTGTTCGATCGCAACACATCACGCGACGTGCATCAAGTGCAACACACTCAGATGTGATGCCACAATGAGGAAAAAGACACCGCGTGTGCATGGCGGCACACACTTTGTCTTGCAAATGCAAATCTGCCAAAACCCACATTGAGTGAAAACACATGCACGCAGGCGGCACGATGTTGTTCTGGTGGATGATGAACACAGCAATGTGCTCCAGTGCCAGTGCATTGTGCATGTTGCACGTGTGTGCATCGTGTGCATCACATTGCATGTCCATCATGTGGTAGCTGGTCACTGCATGAGCGGACAGCACGCAAGCACACCCACACACAGCATTCTAGCATTGCTAGATTGCGCTTGTGCACTGCGCTGGTGCAGTCATTCTAAAGCAAATTATTTTTGTTCGTGTGCACGCTTGATCGATCGATCAACGAGTCAACGTGCACAGCACACCTCCAGACCTGATGATTCACACATGCCATGTAGCGCATGCTGGCATGCTAGCATGGCATCACCGCTCTAGCGCTGCGAAAGATCGAATTGTTGATGCGTGAAAACATGCATCATTGCGTTGTCACGCTACGTGATCTGTGCTAGTGATGACAGCAATTTCGTGTTTTGAGTGCGCAATCAATCACTAGATCGAATGCTAGCGCATGCTGTCTAGCTTTGTCAAGTGCATGTCGTCACTTGCGCACTGCTTAGACTAGCCATCTGCTATCTGTGTCGCAACTGTCGCAACACGGCATTTTTGTCTAACCTAGTAACGACGAATAGTTCATGCATGCTTGCATCGCATGGCGGTTGCATCTCATCCACCGCATGCATGCATGTCGTCGCGATCGATCGTTGTCATGTAAATGATTGCAAATCGAAGCTCACAATGACAGAGCATTTAACCTTAAAATTTGAATTCAGAAATTTCGCATCGCTAAACTAAAGGATGGAGAATGCACGAGAGAGATCGTGAACATTTCTGTTTTGGGTGAGGCAATTAGTACGACTTAGGCTACCAATGCCATGATTTTGATTAATTGTTTTACTCAGGAAAAGTTTTCTCACTGAGAGATAGCTTGAACGTGTGTAAAAGACCAATCAAGAAGATCGCCATTGTCAGTAGTAACTGCAGTAAGCAGATGCGTTGGATTCAGATCGTCGTCTAGTACAAGGTGTGGACGTTCACGGCGAACGTAAGTGATGCTACTTCCTCCTTCAACGTCAGTCGAAAGAGTAAAAGCGGCAGTGTCCGCCATGGTCCAATTAAAACCATCTCTGGAAAAAGCATGGGCTCCAACGTAAGGATTATTCCAGCTGTGAAACAATGCATGCAAGTAACCTGCAGCATCTCTGAACATGAAAGTGTCCTCCATACCGTTATTTAGGGCTGGTTGTGCAGCTAGCTTAGAGTCTACAAGGTGATATGAGCCATTCCAAGAGTCAGCAGTCGCTAACCAAATTGCGGAGTTGGGAAGTGGAGCTGGTGATCCCCATGACCGAGTGAATGTAAGAATGTTTCCGTTCTCCAGAACAACAGGAGCATGGGATTCGAAGCCGAGATTTGCTTCAGTCCAATTCCATTTGGCCAAGCTCATATTTTGTCTCTCCCATGGCCCATCGAGGGTGGGGGCAAAGAGGATGTCTTGGCATGCACGTTCATATGATTGATCTGTTCCTGGGCAATCTCCAAAGGTCGTCCCGTTGCTGCAATGAGTGCAGGGCCCCACAAGACCCGTACCGTTCGATCCAGTGATAGCTCCATCAGCGCAGCCAATTTTATACATAACATAACCTTCATCTACTTTCACAACTGTCGGTTCATGTGCAAAGAACCCAATTATCTCCTTCTCGAATTTGTATGGACCCATAGCATCATCCGAGGTAGCGTGGACAATCCTAGAGTTTCGAAGCCAAGAGTCTAGACCACATCCTTGGGTCATCTCTGACACAAATAGATGCCATCGTTTGTCGTTCTCAGGATCTTTCCAAATGGATCCTCCCCAAGAAGCAAGACCATTGCCATCTCCATCAGGGTATTGTCCGTATGCCGGAGTAGACTTTGCAGGCATAGGCATGAGGTTCAGTTCTCCACAGTCGTCGCCTTTCCATCCCTTGAAGCATTCGCAGACGCTATCTTCTAAACAATGTCCGTTTAGGTTGCAATCCTCGTCTGCTGTGCATTGGAAATCAGCGTCATGCACTTTGTGAACCTGTCGGTCATCTTTCGTCGTGTGTGTGTTCCCAGGGATGAGGGCATTCGCTACAATGGCGGTAGCGAGAATAAAGGTGGCACGATGGTAAATCATCTCGTGAACAAATGAGAAAGGAGCAGTTTGGGAGACAGTTGTCCTTCGAGCTCTGGGGATGGTGGAGGGTGAGATGGAAGACGGTTTCGGCGCAATGGCGGTCAGAGTGACTTTCCTTCATAGCGACTTCAATTAATTCATGTCGTTCTCCAAAACAAATCTTCATCTCCAAAATGAAGTGGTGCATGCGATTCTTTTGGGTGAAAGTCACCGCTTCAAAATCGTTTGTAGCGGGGGTACCTGGCAGAAGTACCCTGCATTTTTAATGCGCTTTTTAAAACTACACAGCATGATTTTAATATTTCTTCGGGGGAAATATGAGACTCACACGAAATTCTCTAGAGTCTTGGATAGCTTAAACAGGATAAATTGGAATAAATTACACTTCTCCATTCGAAGATTTTATTAATATCCAGGATATTTATAGAATAATTATCAATATAAAAGCGTATCTTCATCCAATTACCTTGCTTTCAAGGCTATGATTTTTACAGTTGTGCCTTATTTTACCTTGCGCATTTCAGCACCACTCTGGAAGGCTCTCTCGTTAATAGAGCAAGCCTTCGCATTCCTTCCTCCTTCCAACACACTTTCATTATCTAAACATGGAGGCATATCAGAAGTCAAGAGGGGGATTCTCTTTTAACCTTTGTGACAGGTGATTTTAGTGAATAGGTTTATTTCGCACGCTTCTGCCGAAGCAGATTTTCTACCTTCCTTTGTGCATGTTATTTAGCTGCTGCTTTCTTCATTTTGCAGGAACAAACTACTTTCATCCGATGGTAAAGCTACTGTCCCCAAAACTAAGAAAACGGGAACTACCATCTGTGGGGTTGTTTACAAGGTCACTAATATGCAAATAAAAATGTGAGCTGGTTCAAAATTAATGAGAGCAATCATTAGAACGGCGTCGTCTTGGGGGCCGATACCCGTGCTACGGAGGGACCTATAGTGTGTGATAAGAATTGCGAAAAAATCCACAAGATCACTGAAAATATTTGGTGCTGTGGAGCTGGTACCTCGGCCGATACTGAAAACGTCACAGGTAAACGACCGCATGGTCTGGCCGACACTGATATATTTTTATTGACTGAGAATTTCAATACCAACGAAATAATTAGGACTCATTGGTTCACAACTTGAGCTCCATCGATTAGCAACAGGAAAGGAACCGCGTGTTATCACTGCATTAACTCGTCTGAAGCAACGGCTATTCCAGTACGATAAAACGATTAAAAAAACCGTGTATTGCTTAACCGGCTCACTCTTGAATCCGTCAGGTATCAAGGATACATTAGTGCTGCTCTCGTTCTTGGCGGGGTCGACTGCGATGGACCTCATATTTATACTGTGTGGCCTCATGGGAGCACTGATCATCTCCCGTACGCTACCATGGGTTCCGGTAGCTTAGCTGCTATGGCAGTTTTTGAAGCCAGCTACAAGGATGATATGGATGTAATTCATTCTGAGTTTGTTTTGTGCATCAGATGCTAAACATTTTTTTTTCCCAGGAGAAAGAGGCTATAGCACTGGTAAATGATGCGATCCAGGCTGGAATCTGGAATGATCTAGGCTCTGGTGGAAACGTAGATGTGATGGTCATCAACAAAAAGGGTACTAAAATGCTTCGAAATATGGTAAAACCAAACGACCGTACTTTCCACGCGAAGGGCTTCTATAAATTCCCAAAAGGAACAACTGCTCTAGCGGAAGAGGCTAAAAAGAGATTCGCGGCTATGTCTGTTTCCACCATGGAGGTCGATTCCTGAGCATCTCTATGTACAAGGAAGACAATAAATTTATTCTTTAGAAAAGACAGCAATTGCATCCATAAACATAATTGCTAGACCACCTAGCCAGAGAGATTGTCTGGTCATGTCCATGCATGCACGCGAGCTAGCGCGAGACGGCAGATCAATGCTAGAATGTACGTAATGCAAACGTAACAATTGCATATTTTCAATGTACTCGTGATTCATTTTAATTATATGTGGCTGTGACAAAGCTGCGGCTACAGCGCAAATATGCGGATGTATATAGATGACAGTATGCACTGCTATAGATGCTCTAGTGCTCTAGTGCTGTCTAGCTGTTGTTGCTAGATTGCAGAGCGGGTCGCCCCGCGCAAGCAGCACGTACTACATAGATGAGCACTTCACAGACTAGTAGAGCACTGGAGTATAGTGGCATGCAAGAAGCACTAGAGCACACTACTAGACTACCCAAGCATCGTAGACTCTGCTAGCTACCGCTCTGGCTAGCTAGCGCTAGCTAGCCACAGCATGGATGGAGCAGCTGCAGCATGCTAGCATATGTGGATCGAAATGGCTTCATGCGTTCATACGTTCGAGCTGCTGGCGCTGAACAAATCCGTCCCACATCAGCACAGGCTGGCTAGCTCTAGAGCTGCCTATGACATGTGAGCATGGGCAGTGTCCACTGAACAACTATGACGCTAGATGATGAAACGGCTTGTAGCGTACCGCTGCGATCTCTAGATCTAGCGATGCGCATGCGGCAAAGGACATATGAAAGCCTCACTGTTACCTAGTTGTGTGCGATCGATGCACTGGTACGTAGGTAGATACATGTATGAACATGTGTGCGAAAAACTAACGTAACGTCAAGAAATGTCTGCTCACCGGTCGCATCGGCGGCGCCAACGAAGACTGCTAGACTGTGATGAGATAACGATGCGAATAAGCAACATATATGAATAATGTATACAGGCTTTGGGGTACGGTGCATGCAATTACTGTTATACGTGTCTAGATATGTACCTTAGTTCTATACAAAAATGTAGAACACAGCAGGCATGTCGACGCTATAAAATAACGCATCCTACAAGTGGCCAAGCTAGCCCGATTATTGGCGACGATAGCTGCTGCTTCCGTTTGTCTTCGATAAAAGATAATATGTAGAAATTGATCTATCTCTTTTTTTGTTCCAAAGCTTTCGAGAAACAAGAAGCCGCCTGCACAAATAATTTATATTTTACCAAATCTGTGGTTGAATTTATGACACCATTTACACATTCAAAGTTCACCATTTCGTCCGTTGCATATCTATCACTGCCAACTTTTTGATCATCCTAAAAAAATGTTTCGCATAGGAAAGCTGGTCACATTACAACATCAACTATAGCTTTGAAACCAATTGTAGCTGTCTGACCGGGTATGTGATGTCGGCGAATATGTTTCCCTCTG
This sequence comes from Bigelowiella natans CCMP2755, assembly GCA_000320545.1. Lineage (NCBI taxonomy): Eukaryota > Cercozoa > Chlorarachniophyceae > Bigelowiella > Bigelowiella natans. The sequence goes on from ADNK01002375.1 coordinate 30,158, forward strand.
AATCTATTTTTGTTTGGAAGCATCTCTGTGATACTCTCTGCATCAAGTATATGGATTTTAATTAGGAGAAGAAAATTTACATTTTCGAGTAGAATAAAGGAAATCGTATGCGGTAAATCGAAATCATGGGTGGATTGGTGTGTTGTTTTATGCCTTTCCAGGTGCCCAGGCTTTCACCCTCTTCACTTTTCCGTTGGAATCAAATTCAACTCCCTATTAGTGTTAATGAAACAATCATTATTTCGTTCAACGATAGTTGTAATACCACAACCTTTGAGTATTTCTTCCCAGTTTTCAACGAAATAGGGTGGCTATGCCATGGGCACTTGATGCACGGGTCTTAAATTTATCCAAATTAAAAGAGTGAACTTTCTTATTGGAAAGGACGGAATGTGTCATTAAATTGAGTATCACCTCCCGGAACAAGCTCTTCAATATCACCTAGTGTAAGAGGCCCCCCCGTATGGTAGCAAATACCTGGTGTAAATTTAAATATACCATTAGCTCAATTTAAATATGCGTTACAAGTTGAACCTACTATCTAGGCAGTAGATTTCCTCCTTGTGGCGTAGAAGACTTACTCTCCTCCCCCCAACTTTAAGATGTAGCCTATTTGAATACAGGAGTATGAATAAATCACGAAACAGTATCTCCGAGTATCAAACCTGTTTTCTTTTTGTAGATCTTTGAGCGTGGCGACCTTGACAAAGTTATCCTCTTTTCCACGAGCATTCTTCGGAATGCTGCTAGAAGAACCATAACTTGCCATCATGCTCGCGTCCCTCTCTCGCCCCGAGGAAGTTGCACAGTTGGCTGATCCGGGACGTCTTCGTCGTCTTCCTCGTCTCCGTCTTGTGAGGGGCAAACGACAACAACAATACAACAATTTTGCCCACCATTTCGTAGGAGAGAACCTTTTGGTATAAACCATCTTAAAAATCTGTCTCACTGTCATTCCAATTACAACAACAACAACAACAACCGTAACAATCATGATGATGAAACTGATCAAAACTGCTCATTTAATCCTTTCCCACCTCTCCCCTTCATAAATCCAAACGCCAGTCTTCTTTTCGGTGAGGTGCCTTTTTTACGGAAATTGCTATCAATGCTTTTGCTGAAGTGATCAAAATACGACATCAGACTATAAGTTGCAAGCAAAATGAAACTCACTCGGATTATGGGTCAAAAACAAACAACAATTGGGCAAATGGGCACATTTAATAACATAGAACGAAATCATATGCAATGTTTCCCTGAAGTAGACTTTTTGTGGGACTAATTTTTATGCTCTTAGTTTGTGGACGCACGCGGCAGGACAACTTGAAAAATGTAGATGAATTTAAAATGGAATTCTTTGATGGTTATGCTTCACAACGCTGACTTCTGCTTAGGTTAAGACTCTAAACTACTGGGGGGCAAATCTTCAGAATGTAAGAGCTGTATCCTTTATATGTTTATAACGGGATAATAGTTCTCTTAACGAAAGGTTGACCTGATTAAAGATATGCCAAACGTGGAGGTGCTATCCCTCAGGTGAAACCCATTACAATCGAGATTTTGAATACACATTTTGGACAAACGTGCGCAGCTTTTTTTTCGACATAAAGTTAACGTTGCTGTCTTCTCCCCCTTTACAATGTGATTAAACGTATTTTCCTGCAACAGTGTAAACAGAATCGATAGTCTGGAAGCGTTCAGTAATTGCAAACGGCTCCGAGAACTATACCTAAGGCAGAACAACATCCAGCATCTCGGTGTGTAAGCACGTGCGCACTAGAAAACAAAGCTAGACTTGTGTAAACCAAAGATGTTATTCATGCTCGCATTCTGAGTGCCGTTGTATTGTTGTTACTAGATGAAATAAAGTATCTAGAAGGTCTCCCACTCGAAGTATTGTGGTTGACCGGAAATCCCTGTGCGGAAAATCCTGACTATCGGTGCTACGGCAGCTAATGCAGCACCTTTTTGCAGTCTTCTCTATATTTTTCGCTTTTTCTACGCTCTCTAATCACAAAAGCGTAACACTTACGTGTTCAGAAAAATATTAGACTTTGCTGAACTCGTCTGAAATTAAATATTGATCTACAAAGACGGTTCATTATCTCGCGACTACCAAATTTGAAAAAACTGGATAACGATGAGGTGGCTTCGATTCCAGTCGACAGGCCTCACTCTCAAACAGAACGACGCACCTCAACAAAACCTCCTAGATTAATACAACCCAGAGAAACGACGCAGGCATGACATACTTCCTTTTACGATTTTTTTCGCTTTACTAATGCTGGTCAGTAGATATATCCTGTTCATTTAGAAACACAACATTGAGTATTCATCTTAAAATTCCCATACCAGAGGCCCAAGGTATCACCGGGAAAGTTCCGTCCTCGAGAGGGGGCATTCCAGAATGCCGATTGGGGAGAGGAAATATCTCTTAGCAGTGCGCGTCAGCAACGTCAATCCTTCCAAGCGTAAATTTCTCTCCAACTCTTTAGTAATCATTCTGATCCCTTATGTATTTTTAACCCGCATGATGTGTCACAGCGAAGCACATTCAGAAGATTTTAAGATTGAGGTATCGAGCTATGTTGCTTTGGATCCTCGTATAATTTAGGATACGAATGTGATATACTTTCCCAGAATTTTCGTGATTCTACGCGTCCTGGGCAAAAAAAACCATCGGATAGAGGTAGACGATCTGATCGGCCGGAGCAGAAAAAGAAAGATCAACCGAGAGTATTTACGTCAAGACAGGCTCCCTCGAAGGGCAATCACGGTGGAGCAATTACCATTTCCATTCAGGACAAGTCATAGCTATGTTTATGTTTTACTTTCGTCTATTATTTGTGCAGGGTCTAGGGAGATGCAACACAATATTTTGTCAGCTTGTTTCTCTCTAATTGAGGTAATATTTTTACATTAAAAAATGCTAGAATGTGACACCTTCTTGTTTAAGACATTGGACGATGCCAGCTTACTATGGCTAAGAAAAGAAATCGACGCAAAGTTAAGCAAAAATAGAATGGCAAAGTTATCCCAGTAGAATATAAGTAATTGCAAAATCTAGAGTAATCATTCAAAGTAATTGCAAAATCTTGAGATGGTCATCAATTTTATTACACAATTGGGAGGCTTCAACTCATAGTTCCATAATTTTTATAGCCTCCAAACCACATGAACACCACGACATTGGTGAAACAAATTAATACAAACGAGCCCGATCCACTGATTAGACTCAAATGACCCATCTTGAGTATTGTTTGTCGCTTGCTTAAGCTGCGCCAGTGGCCCGCCAGTACGCAAGTGATCCAGGCTCATACGCTATGTTATCCTGGGTTTCATTTGCAGTGAGCGCAGTACACATGAAGTTGTTCGCATGATGCAGTTTTTCAGAATTCTCTGTATAAGCCTCGCCCCCTGCAGTGGCATCTATCTAAGATATAACGCGCTAGCGCTGCACTCTATTCGTTGCATTAATGCGCTCCAGGCACAGTACGTTGCAGCATCCACATTCATGCAGGATCTTCATTTCAATGGTGAGAGGTTCATAGGATGAACACATAGCGCGAACTATTCTATCAGTTTAAAGTATCCATGCCATGACAGCCATCTTACTGCAGTGTCTACTTTTGAAACTCATATGAATGCGTATCGTACTAGCTCAATACTTAATTCTTGATGCTCTCAAGAGCAGATAAGAGCTTTAGGAGTACATCACCATGACAATCAAGCGGTTTACACCAGCAACCTAATATCTTGCCTTTCAATTCTCCGATATCTTTCATTAATGGTCCTTGTCCTCTCTTTTTTTTTGTGCATGGATTCACACCAGATATAATCCATTCCTCGTACAATTGTAAGCTCCTTTTCCTTCCATGTTTTTTCACAGAGAAAGGATTGTGCCATTTCGAATGAGATGCTCCTTCAACGAATCTCACAGATCGGCCTTTAATAATCAGTACATTTACTCAAAATATCGATACTAGTAATTAAAGCTAAATACCAATGTAGACATGGGAAGGGTCTTCAGTCCATTGTTTTAGATCTTGGTAGTGCATTGAATTTAGATTCTTTTTTCTCACACAAATGCACATCCCCTCCCCTTTAAGGTCGACCGAATTCGTGCTCTCTGCATTTCCAGCTGGAGCACTCATACGAGTACGAGTAGTCGGTTTGAGCAATGAGCAAAAAGGGCAAAAACCTCGGAAGGAGAAGGAGCATGCAAAATCAACGAGCAATTTCTGTACAGCGACTTACACCATTTCATGTCGCACTGTAAACCTCGATGCTCTATTCTTTTCTCCTCTCCAGACGAGGCGATTACGTGGTAGCGTCTGAGCGGTCGATGTTGGATACCTGCGGGGGTTTTCAGTGAGCGACAAAGAAATTAGTTGAAATTAATTATTCGTGGAAACTATTATCACCGCAGAACGACGAAGGGTGACCACACCACCACGCCGACTGACAAGGAGAGGAGAGAGTACAACCTTCCCCTGACGACGGGAACCCCATCCCGTCCGATCCGATACGATGATATGTTCTTTCGTGATACTATTACTATGTGTTGGATTCGAGGGATCTACAGGTAATGCAGTTAGATTTACAGCTCGTATAGTTTGTTGGAGACGACGTGCCAAATACCTTAATTCTCAGGTTTTGTTCGAGTCAACCCAAGGGCTCAGAAGTGGCAAGGAAGGTTTATAACTCCGTTGTAGAGTATGATCATATTAGTTCGAATGGACGTAATAAAATAGTTAATTTCCGACACTGTTGTCCTCTTCCAGGGCCGGTAGTCCAGCTGTGCAGCTGAGCACATGGAACCAAGGGACGAACAAGCTCAACAATGGCGGCTCCTCCCACCGCGTGACTCGGACCAGTCATCCTCGATTGACTAGTGGTGGTCTGAATGGTGGTAGCAGGATGAGAACGATGCACCAAGTAATGGACACGTCAATGTCAACTCAAGAGTTGCCTCCGCGACGTCGACGATATCAAGCCTCATCGGTCTCCAGATGGCCACGATAGTGAGTACAAAACTCATCACCTCACCTCTAGTAATAGCCTAATTGACTACCAAATAAACTCACAAACAAAAATCTTTGAATTCTGCATGTTCAGCAGTCTAACAAATTCTGTGGATTCTGCCCGAAGATCGCTGAGGAATATTCGAGACAGCGGAGCTATATTTCGTGGTGTGAGCGCAAATGTTGCTACTACAGCAGCACAGCAACAGAAAACAGCGAGCGGGGATGAAATGCCACTTGGGCAAATGATGAGAGCCCTGTGGAAGGAGTTCTGGCCGAAGAATGTGATACTGCAGTTAAGAGTGTACATGGCCCTTGCGCTCCTAGTCGCTGCAAAGGTGGGGGTGTTGAAGTAAAGCACTGAGTATGCACTTCACAGTAAGACTATGTCGTCTTCACTCCGTCGTGTACTTATGTCGTCATGAATTTCACCATGCTTTGCCCTTCTACCCCCCCCCCCCTTTTTGTGCAAACGCATTAACTACTCTTGATGACCACAGGTGCTCAACGTCCAAGTGCCTGTGATTTTCAAGAACACAATTGATGCTTTGGGGAAGGCAGCTGGTAAAAACCGATGTTGAAAGTAGTAGCCGCTACCTCCTATTGTTATAACGTCAGGATATGCCTAATTTTGTCCCTCTAAACACCGTCGTAAAACCAAATTCCGTCATCGAGCAGGCGGTATAGCTGTAACAGACGCAATAGCTGCGGTGCCATTGACCCTCCTTGTGAGCTATGGTAAAAGAATAGAATGAAGGGAAGGGCAGATAATTATTCATATGATCCTTCGTAACGAGAGTTTTAACCATGAAGTTCACAAATCCTAATGTCAGAAACAATTGCACATATGAATTTATACACCGCACTCTATCTCACTCTCTCTCACTCTCTCTCTCTCTCTCTCTCTCTCTCTCTCTCTCTCTCTCACACACACACACACACACACACACACACACACGATATGACAGAAATTTTCACTGTGCACAGGTATTGTTCGGATTGCAGCAACCGCTTTTAATGAGCTACGATCGATTCTCTTCGCAAGGGTGCATGTAACATATTATTTGCTAGCAGCAAAACCGTACTAAGCTTCTCTCTTTTCTTTTCCCCTTCCTTAATGGCGGCTCTCTGTCCTAACTAACTACGCACAGGTATGTCAAACTGGCGTACGTAGCATATCACAAACGACTTTGGACAAGCTGCTAGGAATGGACTATTCTTTCCACATCAACCGGCAATCAGGAGGTGTGTGACACTCCTGACAGCACATATTGTCCTTTTAACAACATCATCAATGATGTGATTTCGTGCTGAGAATTAGTCCATCTTCTTTTTCACATTCTCTTACGTATTGTTGCTCTTTTTTTCGTCTTCTCCTCCTCCTCCTCCTCCTCCTCCTCGTTCTCCATCTATGTTATATTATCGTTGCTCGATTAGCTCTTTCAAAGGCTATCGATCGTGGCCATAGGTATTCAAACCGTATTATGTGACAAGGTGTTTTCACGGTGGTAGTGGTGGCCACTGCAAGAACGACAAACTAAATAAAACACTAAATAGGGTGTGCTACCTCTGAGCAAATTTTATACAATACATAGTTACGTATCTGCCCATCCATTTACACACACGCGCGCGGGGGGGCGCACGCACGCAAATCGAATAGCCTTGCCTGAGTTACAGCGTCTGCATTACACCTTCAAAACCTCATTTGAGTGCTTTTGTCTTTGAATAAAAACCGGTAAAACTTGTTTCTAGATCGATCGATTTTGCACTTCGAGCACTCACATTCACGATCTTGCCTACGATTTTGGAGGGATTCTTGGTTGGAAAACTCCTACTTGAGGTAACTGTGAGAAAAATGTTATGAAAGCAATTATAGACATAGTAGAGAGAGAGAGAGAGAGAGAGAGAGAGAGAGAGATGTTCTCGACATACGCAAGCACACACACACACACACACACACACACACAACTATAGAAATGCGGATTGACGTTTATGGCGGTCACATTCCTAACGATGGGTTCGTATCTGGTAATGATTGATGGTGATTCGATGATGATAATGGCGATGATGGAAAGACTCAGAAATGACGATGATGGCGCCAAAGACAAAACAATACGAACAATATGCCATAACATTAGAACCTTCTAATTTCCCTTATTTTTGAGAAGAAGACGATAGAACAGTAAAAGAAGCACAACATGTTCAATTTTCGGGATCACTATTCCTTCTTGCAACCCAAAGCGAATCGTCGCTTCGGCAACCCCCGTTATCCGCATCTTATCGACGTAACACCCATTATTATTCTGCCCAGGTGTACACAATTGTACTGACGCAATGGCGTACAAAGTTTTACAAACAGTAAGCAGATTATAAGCAGCAACATACATCATGAAAATGAGAGAGCGATGACGAACACTTAGTTAGCTGCGCTACACACCCAGCATCCAAGCCCCCCTTCCCCCCCCCCCCCTTGACCTCGCAATGCCGTGACATACTACCACCCCTTACAGAGCAAATGAGCTCGAGAATAAGGCCTCATCTGCAGCGCTGGATAGTCTGTTAAACTTTGAAACGGTTGAGCTACTGCTGCTACTTAACAATTGTCTTTGTCGTAGAAGTGGGGGAGTGTTTGTGTGTTTGAAACATTGATTTACTAACAGTAGTATGACTGAGAAGTAGTTGCAGCTCGATCTTAGACGCGCCGGCGCTCTAACTCATGTGTTTCCGTCTATTGTTATATCGTTATATCCTTATCATCTTCACGCTTTCTCTGTCTGCTGCTTCGCACTTTTTTCGTCTCTGCCTGCTCCTCCAACTATTACTACTGCTACTGCTCCTATTGCATTAGGTCAAATATTTTGGCAATGAGAAGTTGGAACTCACTCGATACGAGAAAATACTCAAGGTATTAACTTGGGATCAGTGAAGTATTCGTTCTGGTTGAGGTGCAAGGGAGATTTCTCTCTCTCTCTCTCTCTCTCTCTCTCTCTCTCTCTCTGTGTGTGTGTGTGTGTGTGTGTGTTTCGCCTTTATCCTGTCCTTCAGCCCCTTCCCCCCCCACCCCCCCTCCCCCCCCTCTCTCTCTCTCTCTCTCTCTCTCTCTCTCTCTCTAACACACACACACACACACACACTGTATACCTATATATTTATGTTATGAAGGAGCACCAGGAGGCGTATTTAAAATCTGTTCGCAGTCTTAGTCTTTTGAACTTCGGGCAGTCGCTTATCTTCTCAGCCGGTACTAGTAGTAGTAGTAGTAGTAGAAATTCAGTGATCATTGATTTTTTGATGAGAGAGAGAGAGAGAGAGAGAGAGAGAGATAAGCGGCGGGGGGGGGAGGGGATCTCACGATGATATCGGGTAAAGAGGTCGCTACAACTGAGAATTTTAATGATGTTTCAATCAAATGCATCATGGATAGTATATGCATTTGAGTATTGTCATCATTGTCGTTATTGTCGTCGTGTATTACTCTGGCGCTCCCTCTCATCTACAGCATGATATGGTGCTTTTCCATAGGTTTAACTGTGGCTCTCTCGATGTCTGCGCGTGCTATTCTTGCCGGAACTTCTACACTGGGAGATATTGTCATGATTCAAACACTGCTCCTCCAGCTGTCTCTGCCCCTCGCCTGGCTTGGGTAGATAGAAAGGGGGGAAAGAAGAAGAAGAAGGAGGAGGAGGAGGGGGAGGAGGAGCAAAATAGTAGTGATAACAAGTACTGCATTACTGCTTTCGCTTCTCCTGATTGCGTGGGGATTGGTACGATGGCGTATAACGCAAAGATATTTAATAAAGTCTCTGATCTCTCAACCTGACAACTATTCCCTTGAACAGATCTCTCTACCGTGAGCTCCGCCAAGCTAATGTAGATATGGCAACGATATTCAACCTCAGAAACACGCGACGGTACTGTCCACGATATGAGCGGCATGTGTTTTCGCAGCGATCGACCAGGATGAGAATGTTGTATGTGTGGTTGGAGAGTGAAATCATGGAATTCGCCAAATATGAGTACTCGACTTCATCACTTCTCTCACTACTACCTATCAACGAACCAGCGACGTGGTGGATGCGGAAAAGTCTCCACCGTTGGAGGTAGTTGAAGAGATATGAGCCGTGTGCGCTGAATATAGCTGGACTGTGCAGCACAGTATACGATGATGCCAAAGGGACCAATCAATCAATCGTCGCCCGTTGTCCTTCTTTTGCCAAAGTTTCCTTTCGTTGGTAGACATTAGTAGTGGTTGGGGAGCATTCCAACTTACCAATAACAGCCAATGCGCCCCTGAATGATTGCAGGGGCAAGAAGAAGAAAAAGAACCCCCGCTTCTCTCCATTAATGTTCCTTTGACACACTTTGGTTTCTATGCAGGTTACAAAGGGAAGGATAGAGTACCAGAATGTTCATTTTGGCTACAATGTAACAAGGAAAATTCTAGACGGGGTGAGTGCAAAATGCAAGAAAAGAAAAGGAGAGAGGGAGGGGGGGGAAGGGAGAGAGAGAGAGAGAGAGAGAGAGAGAGAGAGAGAGATAGAGCGCATGTGTGGTTTATGGTGCGTATTTACGGAAATTTCTGAACACAAGTAACAATGATATTCATACGATTGTCGGTCCTCTTTTCGTAACATGTGTATTGGAGAGCATAAGTTGCTACTACTGCTACTTTTACCCGCTATCCTTCGATGACATAATACCTTATGTGGTGATCACACAAAGGTGAACCTTAACATTCCTGGGGGGTCCAAGGTAGTTGAACACCACGCATATCACTAACAAGGAGAGAGTGGAGGGGGGAGGGGGTTCTGTAACGAATGCAAGTATTTCCTCCCCATCTCTCCTTCGCATCGCTGTAGTAGTAGTAGTAGTAGTTGTTGTTGTTGTTGTTCTTAGTGCTGTCGTCTTCATCTCTTTTTGCGTCATTATCATCATGAAAACAGGTGGCATTCGTGGGCAGTACAGGGTGCGGCAAGAGCTCAAGCCTACGACTTTTATTCCGATTTTACGACCCATGGGAAGGTAGAAACTAACGATGGCAACTGCTGGGAACATCATCGATCATCATCGTGTTGCGTTCTTACGACCTTGCTGCTGCTGCTATTTTAGGAAAGGTGTTTATAGACGGGCAGGACATAGCTCAGGTTTCTCTCGAGAGCTTGCGCAAAAGTGTAGGCGTTGTGCCTCAAGACGTGGTAGTTGTCGGCGGGGATTAGATAGCTACGAATGAAAGAACAACTCCATAACGTTTTTCCGTCGAGGAATCTCAGAAGGGAAGATGATCAATAAAGGACATCGCATGCTCTCTGATCTTGCGTACAGGGAATTGACTCGTGTCCCTCCCTTATACTCTCTCGTAGGTCTTATTCAACGATGATATAATGTACAATATCAAGTACGGTTGCCCTGACGCTACAGATGAGGAGGCAATAAAAGCTGCAAAGTCGGCCAAAATCCACGACGCCATAATGCGTATGCCTGACGGTGATATGAAGCAACGATGACTTTTGTCCGCATGTTTTTCATTGATGCTTTACCGGGCACGAACTTATTATCCAAAAGATGAAAAGAAGAAAAGGAAGGAGGAGGAGAAGAAGAAGAAGAAGAAGAAGAAGAAGAGAGAGGGGAAGAACATGTGAGACACTATCTAATGTCGGTGTGACAATAGATTCCCCATCGTCGCTACAGATTTTTTAGCAATTCTAATAGAAGGAAAAACCGTGCTATCACCGCCATTGCTGTTGAGGTGATCTTTGAATCACATACACCATTACGTTGTTAACGCCAGGATACAAAACAATCGTCGGTGAGCGTGGTCTCAAGCTTTCAGGAGGTGGCTTGGAGAGGCTGTTTGTGCAATTGTGCATCGTTTTCTTCAGTGAATTTTTGGAAATATGGAAGAAATGGAGAATTCGGAGACGAAATCTTCCAAAACAATGTGTATATTCGGCTGCACATGTGTTTCAATATATATTTCTTGTGTGTGAGTTTGTGTCACATCTCTCTCTCTCTCTCTCTCCCCTCTCACCCTGATTCCCATCGTGTAGGTGAGAAGCAACGGCTGGCAATTGCACGTTTATTACTAAAGAAGCCAAAAATTGTGGTGTTTGACGAAGCCACAAGTTCATTGGATATGCAAACTGAGCGAGAAATCATGGCAAGTTTGGACGAAGTCACGAAAGGCTGCACCACTGTTATGGTACTAAAGGATACAGTAATTATTAATGCACGAGGGGAATAAGCCAGCCTATGGTCAAATAAACGATGGTGCCGCATTTTGATTTTTCTTCTTTCCCGAAAGGTTGCGCATCGACTAGAGACTGTGAAAGATGCAGATGTGATTTTCGTCTTTGAAGATGGAAGGATAGAGCAAGCGGGTAGCCACACGGAATTGATACAGCAAGGTAAGGGGCTGTATTCCAGAATGTGGGCAGCACAAACACAACAGGAGGCAATGCCCTCTTCACCAACTTCACCAACAACACCTGCGCTGACATGATTTTCTGATCGAACAACTCGTCATAGCTAGGCCGGACATGCTCGATCAAGTTTGAATGTGAAGAGCATGTCAATCATTTGCAGAGCTGCATGTCGCACACGTGCTGCAATCTAGCAATGTGTAACACCGCATCAGCAGTTACGCTAGCGATGCAATCGAGCTGCAACAGGATCCATTTGTTTGCTGCACAGTAGCTGTCAATAATGGCTTACGTACAGCTGTGTGATCAAATGATTTAATTACCACTTCGATCAGCATCGAACTATTCGAGATCATTATTCTAGCATTATTGCACGCACGTTGCTGATGACGTTCTCCCCCATACACACGCACACGCACACATATGCTAGCATGCTGCGTGCATTGATCACATCTAGACATGCGCCTTGTTGGCCAGCTCTGCTGCTGCACGTTTAGCACGTAAGTACAGGCAGATCTGGAGGCGCAGGGCACTCACCGATCGTGTGATTCGGCTGACATCGCCAGTGGTGCTGTGTGCTATCTTGGGCTCACGGACAAGATGGCCAGGCAATACAGCATGCGCACTACTAGACAAGTGTCATGCGCTACACCGGTGGTCGCCGCAGATGGAACCATCGGTTGGACCGGCACCAAGTGCACGTTCGAATCCTTGCCATCAATGCAATCATTGATGACAAATCCTAACATATTTCTCATGATTGGGACGTGGAGCAAGTGTGCTGGTGATATCCCGAGCTGCTCAGAAGAAAGTGCACAATACAGTCTCATTTATCTCCACTTTCCCTTTCCATAGCAGCAAGATGTTCACGGAGTTGATGTATTCTAAGAAACATAGGTATCCATAAAATATTTAAATTATGCTTAGGTACCCTTAGAGGCCAGAAAAAAAGTCAAAAAGTGAAACTAAGTAGCTTACAGCATGGAGAACTTATCCTTTGGGACGTAGCCAGGAAGAACCATACATTTCGTCTGCGCGGGAATTAATGTATCTCAAATGAAATATCTGGGTACATTTTGTGTGGACTACCTCAGTTAAATTGCATAAATATGAAGTAGGGAATCCTTGAGGGGAGGGCAAGTTGTCGTTCGGAGGCTTGAAATCTTTATCCTAGTATGTGCACGAGGGAATCTTCAATACACGAATATTTTGTCAAAGATTGTGATTACCTCCTCCTGCCAGAGAAATTTGATGTCGTCGCCCCACCCATCCTTAGAACAAATCTTTTAAGTTATTTAAGTACAACATAGATCTGGAAGTAACCACCTCGTTGAGTTCATTGAAAAACTTCCTACTGTATCCGCACCATCGCGCACCTATGCGCAGACAAGAATTAGTGGCTTTTGGCATGGTGCGCACAAATAAAAGAACTCGAATGGTTGTAGATCGATAATACCTAGAACCGTGATTTTAAGGCCTTTCCCCTTCTGGTCGGTTTGTTTATTAGAGGCGTCTCTTTCATCGTTGGCATAGGCACAGGCGCCAGACAGAGCAAACAAAGATGCACCCAGGACCCCCACACTATTCGTAGAACGCAAACTAAATCTCGGCGCGAGAGACGACGACGATGCCGAATGTTTTGATTTCCAGAAAGAACTCGAGATGCTTCTCCGCATGGCTTGTGACAGACGACGGACAGCCATCGGTTGATTTACGGGTGCCGTTGTCGTCGTTGTCGTCGTCGTCGTCGTTGTTGTTGTTGTTGTTGTTGTTGTTGTTGTTGCTGCTGCTAGTTAGTTAGTTAGTTGACTTCCCAGCTACATTTTTCACCGAAGTTGTTGTTGTTGTTGTTGCTGCTGCGGAGGAGGAGGAGGAGGAGGATTTTAATCTTTTGCGACCTGAAAAGTTCTAAAGGACAAAAGACATTTTTTCGGCTTTTGAGTCATCTGTGGCCGTCGAAGCTGCTTGCAGGCTCTTAGCTCTTCGTGGTTGTGATGGTGTACATGTATCGCAAGTGAGAGCAAAAACTTTCTGCTGTTCATGAAGACAAAAAAGCATCCAGATGAACGGCTGAAGACCGGGGTGATTGCCATCTCCAATCGTGGTCTGGTTCGAGAAACTGCACGTGCTGTTGTGATCTGGTTGTCATTTGGAATTTTTTTTGCCAACCAGGGCAGGAATGCTCTCCTAGAAAGAAAAATCCCCGATGGTTGGCCGTGGTGGGATGGCTTCCGCGATAAAAGAGGACAGATCTATCTTTGTATCGTATCTTTCTTATCCTTTCTCTTCCAACATGTCTTCCTTTGCAGGGTTGGTCCAAAAGTAGACGAAATTGCAGAAGACGACAAGGGAAAATAACTCCAGCACCGTCACAATTGCTTCATTACACGCACAAAAAAGTGCATCCTCCGTCAACCCTTTCTCCTGATACATCCGAAAATTACATTGTTGAAGTACCGACAGCTGGGAGACTTGATGTGTCAATTACCAAATGCGACATTAAGAATTGAACAGATTCAAGTAGAATTGGATGGATATTAGTTCGGTAAAAATGTGCAAATCTGAATTCAATGCGCGGGTAAACATTTCACTTGCGATGGTGCAAAAAAGGTGATAATTTTGGAGAAAAAAGCATGTCGCATGCAGGGATCTTCCTGCACATCGTTCTTGGCAGTGTCGCTTTGCAGGTCCGAATCCGGCGCTGGAGCTCTTATAATCCAATTTCCCACCCCAACGCAAGACATTCTCCCGGAACTTGAATCCAAAAGCAAGATGATGGTTAAAGCTGGTGAGAATAGGTAAGTTGGACATTGTGCGTTGAATGAATTTCCTGTCCTCGAAAACCACAAAATTCGTGAAAGCTTTCCGAAGTATCTCCCTCGGAAGTGTAAATAGAGAGCACTGAAATCAATTTTTCGATTTCTCAGAATTTTTCCATTGGCATTTCTTTATGATGTTTTTTCATAGTTACTTTTCATGAATTAACTCACACCTTATTACTTCTGAGGAACCCCCTGATAACGGACATGGATCTGCAAAGCACGAATTTCGAGTTGCCGAATGCGGAAGATGTGACGAATGCTGCCCAACTTCTCTTTTCGCTGCGTCACAGTCTAAATTCAAGAAATGATGATGACGAATCAATCGAGACAGCCCTAGATGATAATTGCTCTGACGAGGATGCAGGACATCAGGTCTTACAGCTCTCTCCTATGTGCGCACGCGTGGTATAACATGCATAAACTTAGCAATACTGATTCACAGGATACAACCATCATCACTTCGAGAGCGTTATCCCTCAACAAGCCTATATTCAAAAATAGAGGATACACCTCGACCCGATATGCACGACTTCGTACTGGCTACGCGCAAACAGTGAACCAGCATTGGATGGTAATCTGTCCTAAAATGCATTTAAAATACTTGTTCAGATTAATTTTACGGTGCTTTCAGACTCGTATAATAAGCATAAAGTAGCTGATCGTTTCTACTCCTGTTTTAGGGTGATGTACGGGAAGATTCAAAGTATCGGTGCAGGAAATTGTCCTCAAAATATACTCTTGCATCCAAAGCGAAGAAAAGTGTTTCCGCTAAGAAACATAGTTCCTCTGTCCCCAAAAAGAAGATCCTTTCAAAACGTATCCCCACCACAAAAGAGCATAACAAGTTAATCGAAGCTTTGGAAAGGCACATGAAATTTAAAAGACTCAATCAAGTAAAAGTGCCTGTATCTTTAGCTTGATTTACATCGTATTGATTTGGGGGTGTTTCAGTCGGAAATTTCCAAAATCGTGCACGTTCCTCAACCTTACATATCAATGTTCTTGAACCGTCGCTGGAGGGGAAGTTTTGAGTCGCCCACCTGGATCCATATGGAGAAGCAAGTTACTGCCTGGCTGAGATCCGAGGGGGTTGTTTTTTATGATCAAATCCATTCGACAAATATCTGATGAACCTTCTTGATTGCGAATAAATTTCAGGAAGAAGTACCGGGGGACAGCATCCCGAAGGAGCTCGAAAAGGAGGCCCACCCTTCGAAACGTGAAGGCCAAGGACGGGTTGTGGACAATTTAAATCGTGTTCAGGTTTCCGTTTCGACTTTGTTCTCCCTCCCTGATATTGAGAAACAAACGCCACGATGTAAGTACGCTGATGCCAACAAGAAGTGTCCATCAAAGAAAGGCGAGGAAGCAAATGTTGAGATTCGTTCTCCTATACTGAAACCTGGCGCACTTCCTTATCCACCACGCTCAAAACTCCATATGTCTTTCTTTGATGCTAATTCTGCTGATCAAGAAGGTCCATACCATGTATTAGTAAATCATCACAGAGAGTTATTAGCAAATTTGTGCTGCAAAAAATAAGTATATTTCATGCAATGATCAATAAATATAATATATTTCATGTAATAATCTAAAAGGTGAAAGGGGGATGCGATCTCCACACCAGAGCTGGTACTGCAAAGTCTGCACTTTCATCAATGAACACGACAAGATCGAATGCAAGTACTTTGATCTTTAATCCACATTGGTGCTTGTTAGGAATCTGAATTGTGCTTCTCCAACAGAATGTGCGGGAAACATAGGAGGCGACTGGCTTAATGAATTCTTTGAAAAACATACATAATACAGACCGATTATGACATTTACTCTACGAGCAGTACCGTTTACATCAAATGCACCTGAACAAATTTAGATCAATTTTCATCGAATTTCCTCAATTATCTTGGATTTCTCGAATTCCTATATAACATCTAGCAGTCCATTGTATCCTATCCAACATGCTACACTCCGTCTTTTCGTTGTCTGAAAATGCGTTAGATATTTCAGTTAGCATGATATCGTTGCGCGTTGTTGTTTCATCGTTTTTGGAAAACGCTCGATGAAGTGCAAGTGGAGTCTACAGGCTCAACGAACATGAATTGGACCTACCTTTAGTTGTTCATCATGCTGGCTCCTGGTCATAATATTATTATTGAAGTATTTGGACATTTATACACCTTGTAAATTGATATAAATATGTTTATATATATATATATATATATATATATATATGGACATTTAGCACCTTGTAAATTTGATATAAATATATTTATACATATACATATACATATACATATACATAAATTTATATATCAGTTTATTTAGTCTGGTTTCCGGTTTTGATAGTCTAGTAGTCCTTAATATGTGTATTTAAGATCTCATCATTCCAGAACCGAAGATGGTATATTTGCACATGTATTGGGGAACTAACAAAGTCAATGCATTAGTTTCTTTACTGGTAAAATGTACCTAGCTTGTGATAATAGCCATAACGTAGCGCAGGCATTTGATTCTTCATGTGTTCTCGCCGCGTAACCCACCGGCGTATCGTAGGCACAGTATCATGCTACTACGCACTCAGGCGGAGGTGCGCCTTTTGCATTGTTATGTAGCTAAAATACGATTGTCTATTGCACATGTGCACATGATTATGTTCTTAAATGCCATGACTACGATACTTTGTTTTATTTGCTTTGAGAAGCATCTATAGAGCATGTAGCACCACCTAGAATTTCCGCACGGAAACACATTGCTAGATTGGGGCGGGCGAAACTCGCACAGCTAGCAGAGGCGCTGTCATGTGCCCACCATGCAAATTTCTATGATCGATATGCATGTGCCCCTTCAATGTCGTTGTTGTCATCGTCACGAGGAGTGCACGTGAAAATAAATGGCATGTTTTGGGTAACAATCGTCAATAAATGAAGTTGAAATGAAGTTGAAATGTGATCATTACATGTTTTGATGAACAGCTGGATGCGTTTGCGAATAAAATTGAAAAATGCAGTGCACGGCGAGAATTTTGCACACACACAGCTAGACAGGATCGCCCGAACTAATCAGCAACAAATTCATTGCTAAGTTGTTTCATCGTGGCCCTGAGAAAAAGAAAACTACGAACACCAAGCTGCACCAATGTAACCGGCATCTACCCGGCACTCCACCTCATGAAAAAAAATGCAATTCAAAATTCTAATAATTAGTTGAATTAGTGATGTGATAAACCATTCACATGCCCACCAACAATCCTCCCTCTGCTTATATTCGGGTTATTGTCGTCGGTCTAAATGATAAATTGGCTGGAAGGAAAATCATCAGGCAAGTCCCCAAGCCTCTCTCCGAAACCCCCGAGGTCTCCAATGAGTTCGGTTGCGAAATCTGAAGTAGGAGATTGTTCGTCTAGCCTTCCGTCTGTGTAGAGCCCCATCGCTGCTGTGGCGGGAGGCAGGCCCGTTGACACTGAGTTGACCCTTGGGCTATTGTACGCAATAGAAATCGCCGGTGAAATTTCTGTTCGCATATCCGGGGGGACTTGGACAAACGGCTTAGTTGAGGTGGAGGATAAGGTGGTGGAGAGCATGGAAGAGGAATGTTTGGATCTGAAGTACTTGAGATTGGCCTCCTGATACTGCTGTAGACGAGAGCCGTGTTTTCGTTCATATATTGCGTAACGGCCCCTTGGCTGCTGATGCCGCCGCTGCTGATGATGATAAGGGAGACGTGGCATGTCCAAAGAGGAAGTAGAGGAGGAAGAAGGAACAGAAGAGTAAGGACGATATTGAGATTGCTGTTGCTGCTTCATGCTCTGCTGATTAAGCATGTATTGAAGATCCTGTTTTTGCTGGCCCGCATTTCCATTCCGTCGAATAGGCATGGTATTTCTGCTTGCCCTGCCAGATTCTCGAGACCGTGCCGCGGCCTCTGCTCGTAGTCGCTGCCGTTGTGCTTCCGTCACATTACTTCTTTTTTTGAGTGACGAATGGCGAGAATTTCCCCCTTCCTTGCGCATACGTTTGTGAGAGGATGAAGAAAATTTCCCCTTATCGCCTGTGTTAGTGCCCCCCCCTGAGCCACTACCGGCCTTTGTATTGGGGGATTCCATCTCTTGTTGCTCTACGAGTGCCCTAGAGGCGGAAGAGTCCGACAGAAAAGAGCAGACTTGTTGCCGATCTGATCGATTAAGAGAAGGAGTTCGGTGCGATTGGGGAGTAGAAAGATATTATATAAAGGGCGAAACATCACACTGTAGAAAATCACAAGGAACACTATAGATGAAATCAAGGAGGTTGCATTTTTGAGAAACACAATAAATACGCCAAACTCACCTTTTTCATAGAACGCATTCTCGTACGGATAGAGATATTGCTGGTATATTCTTTTAAGCCGATAGGAAGCATCTGTCACACGATCGTTGAAGTTGTCCAAACGCCGGAAGATCTGCGCCCAGGTTCCATCATTCTTGTTTGCCAAAGTAAATCCTCTGTTAAAAACGCGAAAGGCGAGCGATCAGGGCCGAGGCGGTTCAGATACACTTGCAGGGATGCGATGGGAGTAGAGGGTAACATGTATGTGTGCACGATTCATTAATTTCTACCCAACATAAGTGATTTCTCGGTAAAGCCTGTAAAGATCCAGCTCCATTCCCGCAACAACGGGGAGACGTGTCTTGAAAACCTTCCGTGATCGTAGGAACGCCAGGAGATCAAGGATAAAAAGCGCCTGTTGGAAATGGTGTTAGAGCATTTCTTTTGCATGCCATCGTTTCGTGGAAAAGACGGATGAAAGTGTGAGCTTTCGGTATCCATTTTTATTATTTTTTAGTGTCACTCCTGCAGCTATCTCTTCTTCTAACACACCATTACATAGTAAAAGTGAAATACTGAAAACAAGACCTTCTCTCGATCAATATAGACCCGCAGCTGGCCGACGTCCAGATGTATCTAGCAGATTAGACAAAATTTGCAAAAATGATTATGTATATATATATATATATATATATATATATATGTGTGTGTGTGTGTGTGTGTGTGTGTGTGTGTTTGTGTGTGAATTAAGAATCTTATTTCTGTATTTCTATTTTGAAATCGAAATCCTCCTCACATCGTTTGGCCGGAGTTGTTCCTCTTCAACATCACACGAATTTTGTGACCAGATAGGGTTATAAGAGCACTCCCACAGTGGCGACAGACTAAGTGTTTCATCACAAATGTTGTTCAAACACATCATGTCAGCTTGGCACGAGGAACAACGGCAGCCAGTGAAAGAATATCCATTCTTAATAAATAAAAAGATCAACCTTTCAAAGGGCACAAGTGTTGGAAGTTTCCTCCATTTCCCACATTTTGAGCACCTGATCCATCTGGATAAGAAGAGGCGGGTGGGAGGAACAAGGAGAAAAATGTATTCATTATCAGAAATCATGTACTGGTAGTAATATCAGCAGCTGCAGTAGCCTGAAAATCCTTTATAAAATGAAACAAGTTGTACGACAAGTGTTCTTACTAGTCTCGAGGAGAAGAATAGACGGTGTATGAGATGACTCTAGTTAATAATACACTACCTCACAAGCTTGGAATCGATTCGAAGCATGCCTTTCTCATCAGAATCAGTGGTTGCTCGAAGAAAGTCCTAGGAACCATCAAGAAATAACAGAAGGAATGGAAATGCCATTGTCAGCGCGAATACCCACAATAATCGGAGAAAATAGCAACGCCTAGCTTTTTGCCAGTAATATTCTCTACTGGCAAATACCCATCAAAGCCGTGGTTGCTCATCCGCTCTCGATTCTTATATTCCCAAATGGCAAGTTGGCGAATCGTTTCTTCACTCTCTCTCTGCTCTGTCTCTCTCTTTCTCTCCTCTTCCTCTCATAGTATGTATATTAGTACCGGAAGTTGATCACATTTCGTCAAGTCCACTTTCTCATCACCGAGGCCGAATTCGTCAATTGCATCGCGTTTCTTCAGTTTTTTTCTGTCCTTCTTGGATTTCTTCAGAATTTCTTCCTTCGCTGCCGCCTCTTCAGCCTCTCGGGAACGCTTCTTGTTCTTGCTTAGTCGACTACCTCTTTTATTTGCAAGCGATGCCCGCTTTTGGGACATCACCCTCTCACTCTTGGGCGAGGTTACCTCCGATGGCTCGCTAGGATATGTTTTCTCCTTTACCTTCGAAGCTCGAGATGAGCGACGGACTGGCACAGGAGAATTAGTGGTTTGTTGTTTTTTTGTTTGCTTGCCTTGCTTCTGCTGTTGTCCTTTGAGAGGAGATACTTGTTTCAACTTCTTTCTAGTTGCAGCACCAGCAGTGACTATATTAGTCCGGGGCTTAGGGTTCCTGATAGCAACCGACTCCTTCTTGACAAGTTTTCCATAGTTTGAATGGTCTTGGGGTATGCTCGTAAGCCCTGCGACGATAAGCGATTGTCGAGCTTTGGAACCGACAGGTAGTCGCCCGATAGACGGTACTTCTGGATCTGCAAGAGGGTCTTCCGTGTGTGTGACTGATGTTCCAGGTGGATGGAGATTGGGGGGACTTCGTATGCCACTGCCTTGCGAATACACACCGGAATTCACAAGATTGTAGCTACCAGGAGCAGACTGTGACGACATGTTCCACGGAAGTGATTGCCCAGTCCTGCACGCAATGCTTCCACGTTGACGCATTTGCGTTTGGGGTTTCCAAACATTGTCAATTTGAGCAGTAAATCCCTTCTGAAATGCACTTTGGCGGCGAGACGCCATTATCTTATCTTGGAGATTCTCTAGCGCTCGCTACACTAATTATTAAAAGGAATATTTGCCCGATTTCCTGCAGTTTCGCACACTTAACTATCGATATCCTCTTCCTAAGCCAAAGACCGCGAGCACTAACCAGCTCTATGTCTTCAACTTCCCCCCCCCCCCGTAGTACACGCCAAGTCTGGAGTTGGGATGTCTTGTCTTCCCTTCGCGTTTCTAGGTTTCGAGTGGACTTCGAATATCGAAGTCGCTGGCAAACACTTTCATACAAAAACGTGCTCAAGATAGTCCCTACAACCTAAAAAATAATGATATTAATTTATTGCGACAAGTAGATCATGTGTAAGCAGGACGAAAATCTAGACCGTCTCGCCTTCATAATATTTCGTACGAAATCGTATATGTTTATTTTTTGTGATACTCTCTTTTTATGTCGAAACCACTTTCAGCTATTTGAGGTGCTTCAGATGAGACATTTTATGATTTTGAAACGACGATAATCAATATATTGCCCAGTGAAATACTCTAAAGGTGTAAAAACTCCCTAGGAAAAGAAATCTGTCGAAGAATTTTCATCTTATGCTTAATAGGTGCTTCGCGCTTACGACTTTTTCAGATCAGGATCTGCGCAACTGATTCATATATTTTTACAGACAATGTTAAAATATTTCATACGACAAGAGCATGATCGCTAGACATGTGTAGCATAAAAGAGATATTTTGAAAATTTTAGAAGAATTTTAATGTCTTATTAATTAGCTTTTCATAGCTTATCCTATGGAGGAGCCTTTTGTGCCCAGTATGTGGTAAGTCGCCCATATTCAATAGAGAATTAACTTAATCTTCTCAAATAAACGCAAATCCCGGAGATATTGGTGATTCCAGGAAATCCCGAAATATGTAGTCTCTTGGAATTAAAAGACTGATTAGTATCCCTTTTTCCATCGACAACCGCAAAAAAGTCAAAAAGTTGCAAAATGCCCTCGTAGATCTACCCTGATTTCGAGAGAATTCCACCCATGGGTACTACCTACCGGTACTCGTATTACCCTAATGTTCAATAATTTATAAATCTGCATAGCCTTGTCGCAGTAGCAAAACATCCGATGTAGGTTTTGGATTTATATTTTCCCGAATTTCAAACTGCGACAACAAATTACTGTGTCGCAGATAGGCATTAGCACAATCGTAGCTTCGCCCGAGCGAGCAGTTCCGATGCTGCTTTCGGCAAGTAGGGGGGTCAGAGCGATTGGGATGTTGCCTCTGATGAAGCAACAGAGGAGAAGGTTGTCATCCTACCTATTATGGTTTCACAGAATCAATTTGTTCTTGCTATTAATGCCTAATTTTCATAAAAGGCGCGTGGGCAGCAGCCAGAAAGCTGTGTACTACAATGGTCCCAGAAAGCGACGATTCGAAGGCACTCTTACTTTCGCTTGTCGCAGAATCTCCACAGCCACAACGCCTGAATGTACAATTCAAATCGAAAAGGAAGCCATTAAGTTTAGCTCAGGGCACTTCACGATATTCTCTGCTACTGAACGCGAACGGCTGCACGGGTTTGAATCTCTCGATGTATGCAAGAGATTTGAACGAGGAAAATTGAGAGTTGGCTGCCGTTAGTTCTTTGCAATATAACTTATGATATTTATTTTGAAAATCCTTCAAATTCTATGCTAGTTATTTTCCTTACACGATCGCATCTCAGGCATAACTTTTCGGTCTCTGCCTCCTTCACAGGACAGCCTGCAGAGGACGGAATGATGGGGGTATCATCTGAATAGTAGCTAGCGAGTGCAACTCCCCGCCCTTTCCCCCCCCTCCACTCTCTTTTAGTATTATTTTTGGTACAATTTTGACTGTTGATATGCTAATTGTAGGACTATGGCCAATTAAAACGGATTCTGAAGTAGTAGTAGTAGTATGATAAGAGTAGTAATTAGTCGTCGTCGTCGTCGTCGTCGTCGCTGCCTCTGCCGCCGCCACCTCCCCGGCAAAAGCAGTAGCAGTTGTAGCGGTACTACTAGTAGTAGTTGGAGTAGTAGTAGTGGTGGTGGTAGCAGTAGTTTGAGGAACAACATGCAGTATTCTACACTGTGTGCATGCATCGCGCGCGCGCGCGCGTGTGTGTGTGTGTGTGTGTGTGTGTGTGTGTTTTGTTTCAGAGATTTGTTTCTCAACAACTTTGTCTTCTGTGTCGATGTGTGTGGTCTGCGTGCTTATTATTTTCTACTTCCCGACAACAACGACGAAGAGAGCTCTGCGCTGAGCTGGATGAATACTTCCTCCTTCCTGGGCTCTCCCAGCACCTTCGTGTCTACATTAAGGAGGCGGAAGAGGAGAAGGAGGAGGGGGGTGGGGGAGAAAACGACGCGATGTCGAAGCCTGTAGAAGTACAAAGAGTCCTTGATGCTGCCCCGAGGCATGTGGTGGCTATGTTTGGCTCGGACCCTGCAGAGCTCATTTCCCTCCCTCAAGCAGACGTCAAAGTGGGTGAGGGTGAAGGAATGCAGTTAAAGGAGGGGATTGGTTGGTTCGAAGAGAATGTTGCTCAAATTCTTATCGATCTCTCACCACATGTATTTTGTTTTCCAATTTTTGGCCCCTCCCCACTTTCCTGTTCCTCAACGCGGTGTTCAGATTCTACCAATTACTAATGTGACGGTGGAGGAGCTTGCACGGTCAAGTCATAATAAACATCTGTAACATTCGATGGATGAACGGATGGGGGAAGGGGGAGAAGGGAGGGGGATGAGGAATGAGGAGAACTATCAGCTACAAATAGTTCTTGAAAGAACCCCACGCTTATCATCACCATCATCATCATCATCGTCATCGTAATCGTAATCGAAACAGATTTCTGGTGCAAAGAGTGGCAAATGGGTACCAAGATGATCTGAGGAGTATGGGGGTTCGCTCCTACTCGATACGGTCGCAATCATAATGTTAAACATTATATACATGGTATGGGTATCCTGGTCCTTGACATCATGCGACAATCCCATATTTCCTGTTCACCCCCCCCTCCCCCCCCCCTCTCTTCCACTCTTCCACCCGTTCAGTGTCACATCGGGGCCAGGTCAGGGGGCGATTGTGTCTCACGAGTTTTTTGCTGCTACTGATGATGGCGCGTCTTCAAGAAGGAAGCAGCCACATTGGTACGAGATGAAAGGGGATGGTAATAGAGGAGGAGGAGGAGGAGGAGGAGGAGGAGGAGGAAGAGGAGGGGAAGGAGGAGCTTCTCCCATCGCCGTGGTGACAGGTGCGAGTAGTGGCATTGGGCTCGAAACCGCTAAAGTGTTCCTTGAAGCTGGTTATGAGGTAGCGGAAGCTAGCTGTGAAAACAGCAAAAAATAACACCTACGTCGTACAACAAAGTACCACACGCACACACACACACACACACACAGACAGACATGCATACAACAAATCAAGCAAACAAGTACCTCAAAAAAGACTGAAGTATCATTATCAATCCCTTAACGTACTAGCAGCCTCCTACCACGATGATAATAATAGTAGTAATATTAATGTAACGGTCTTGTACTACTACTGCTGCTACTACTTCAAGGTCATCAATATCTCTCGATCAGCATGCCCCCTTTCTCCTGTGGTGAATCTTCCATGCGACTTGAAGGATATGGCAAGCATCGCTCATACTACCAGCACTGATCTGAACAGGATCATATCAATGGGTTCTTCCTCCCCCTAGTAGTAGTAGTAGTAGTAGTAGTAGTAGTAGTAATAGTAAAATCAGAAGAAGAAGACGACGAAGACAGGTTGTGCTGCTGCAAGTGTACTACTTACAACATGTCTTTGACCAAAACATGAGTAGTAGCGTTGGGGTATTTACATAGGTAGCTATGATCTGTAGATGCCTCTATACACCTAATAATATCGTCATCGTGGAAAATGTGCTGAAAATGAGCAGGAGACAAACATCGGAAGAGGAACATCTGTTTGGTACACAATGCTGCTATGTTCTTTGGAGACACTGCGGTGGAGATGGACGCTGAAAAACTTAAAGATGTGCTTCTCGTGCAGACGGTAACCATCCTCACATCACCAACCATCGGAGGGCATTTACACCTGTGGAGAATGCTAAGCGAGGAGGAGGAGGAGGAAGGGAGGAAGGGAGAAGTGCTGCCTTATCATCTTCACATTATCATCATTGAGTTTCTGCTTTGTCTGGTGTAACGACAAATTAAAGACGAAGAAGAAAAAGAAGAAGAAGAAGAAAAAGGCAAAAAAAAAGGAGATCATGATGACAGCATGAAAAGGAGTCACATAGGTGTATCCGATGCGTGTATCTATTTGTTTATCTTCGTTGATCACGATCGCCATCGTCGTCATCGTCTCTATTGTCGTGTTGTTTGTTCCAAGGTTTCTCCTTCAATTATCAACAGAAGCTTGATTCCGAGAATGACACCTGGGTCGTTTATTATTTGTGCACTAGCGAGAGAAGAATAAGTTTAACAAATACGTCCTTGTTGTTCTTGTTGTCGTAGTTGCAATACCAGTGGAACAAATGTAGTAGTATTTGTAGTAGTAGTAGTAGTAGTAGTAGTAGTAGTGTTGGTGGTGGTACAGAAGTAGCATGATCATGCTGCTATATATGATAACATTCCATCAAATAACAATCATGTTCAAGTTCATCTCTGTAACCGTCAATGTGGCGAGGGCGGAAGCATTGGAAAAATAAACTAAAAATGCCCTTTTATCTGTCTCGAATGATCTTTTCCCTCCAACTTGAATTTCATAAAAGCCTGGGTTTGATCGCATCAAGTTTGCTGTTTCATTCGTCATCATTTTCTATGTTTTCTATGAATGGATTATGATCCCCTGCGTTATTCTCAGATCAAGCATTATCTTTATCGGCTCTACCCTTTCCGAGAAAGCGGTTGGTTTTCGTATGTCGTCATCTTCGTTTGATATTATCCTCCTCCTCCTCCTCCTCCTCCTCCTCGGTGTCGTCGGTAGCAGCAGCGTTGATTTCATCTTCGGCCCATCGTTATTAGTTCAATCTCGCAGCTGCTTTACAACACCTCTTACCCCTTCGCAAACACTACTTTCATGACTGCTGGTTATTGCTGCTGGCTGCTGTGAATTCACTATCATTGATACCATCAGGTGGGGGGCACGCTGAGCTACTCGACGTCTAAGCATGCCGTCGTAGGGTTGATGCGCGCAACCACGCAAGACTTATTCGGTGATCGTCTCGCACATAATGAAGAATGCTCTGTGAGCGTGTTAAATCAAAGAATAGTCGCGTATATCGTTATATATATATATATATATATATATATATATATATATATCATACATGTGCATTGAAAACATGTGCGTTTGCATGTGTGTGTGTGTGTGTTTGTGTGTGTGTGTGTGCGCGCGCGCGCGTATGTGGTAAGGGGTATGTTGTGGCGGGGATGAGTAGTCTCTACTGATGATGTACTGTGACTGATGTAATGGTGATGAAGGTACTGGTATCCACACGTCTCTCGTCTGTCCGGGGTTCACCGACACTCCGATGCTGCGGAAACATTTGGGGGATGATGCTGATTCGATAGCCAGCAACAATGCGTATGGCCGACTTGTTAAGCCAGAGGAAATCGCTAAATTAGTACTGACCACAGCTCATTCACCCGCTCTGAATGGATCTGTGCTGCATGCAAATCTAGGTCAACATCAAACATGACAGAATAGCCAGAAAAGCCATTGTGTCGATCCTGTATGCTAGCAATTTGCAACATGATCACGCATAGCCGCAGCTGGAAAATGCAGGTTCTGCAACGACGATACTACCATGCTAGCATGCTAGCATGTCCATGACTGCTAGAGCCGTAAAATGGAATGCTAGAATGCCTAAAAAGCACTCCAAGAAAATGCTCAGTTATACCGATGATTTTGACATATTTACTATGCTAAGCTGGTCGCGCCATCTGTATATCTGCATATGCGCACGCTAGCACGGCGGTGCGCTGGCATAACCTTTGCAAAGCGTCTCTCCTCACGATGCATGCTAGCTATTTAGTATGCGCGGCATTCTAGTAGACTCTAGCAGGACTGTCTAGATTGTTGGTTTGGCGCGCAACAGCCATTGCTAGATTGTAGCGTTTATTTAAGCGTTGTACATGCACATTTTTCTGGCTGCGCGCAGCTCTAGAGCTAGCTAGTAAACTAGTGTATCGCGTGTGCATGCACGCTGCCTACGCAGCCGCAGTGTACTACATTCGGCATGGAAATGCTGTGCATGTTCGTCCATCGTGTTGTCGGGTCGCTGGATGATCTGGTTATTGGATACTACAATAGCCGTCACAATTATATATCATATATATGTATGTCTATTGTATTGCACTGTTTTCTACGTACGTACGTTCTTATCATTGTAGTTGTAGCTAGCAACATATTTATTCTTGTATGTAGCTTAAATAAATATCGAATTTCCACAATGCATTGAACATATAGACGTTATTTGTTCTATATTATTCAGCAACTCTGTAAAATTTGTCCGTTTCCTTACAAAATGACACGTGGTTCGGCAAGATTAGTGCTATTCGCGTGTGAATGACGAGCATGCACGGCGGTGTGCCCCATAGATGTGCACATCTATCGATGCCATCTCTGCACCTAACACTTCTCGAATTTGACCTCATCGATTTTAGACAAATCGATGTCGTCGTCTGCCTCATCACGATTCTCATTGAGCATTGAGAAGTCCCGTCACCGCACCATGAGGGGCCGGCCTCTCATCGTCTTCAACTACGAGGACCAGAATCTCAGGCTGTAGTTTTCTTCTGAACGCAAACCTAAGATATGTTATGATTAGGAGCTGCACGACGTGACTAGGGGCACACACGCAGCAGGTTATCGTTCGTTGTAGAGCTGCTATGTGAGTACCTGTCCGGCGGACGATTTGAGGGAAATCCAACCTTGAGCCTTGGTGAGGAGGGAAGGGTCCACGTCCTAGTGTTTGTAGTGGTGTTTTGCATATGTCATCAGCGTTGAGAAAGAGAAAGAGAGAGAGAGAGAGAGAGAGAGAGAGAGAGAGAGAGAGAAAGGCTCTTTCCTTTTATTCTTCTCCCCCCCCCCCCCCTCTCTCTCGTCGTGCTGCTACATACAAACAAACATGTAAATACATAGATACTTACCGCGCTTACTACACCACGCCAATCAGCAGGAAGAGAACGTGAATCCGCTGTTTTAATCTGATATAGCAACGGCATTGCGTGCATGTGTCGTCATCATCGGCGCATGTCTCATAGAGGCAATAGCAGTAGCAGCAGCATTTTGGTAATGCGGCAGAAATCACACGGCTTCCTCCTCCTCCCCCTCCCCTCTCCTTTCTTTGATGTTTGATGTCGGTATTTTAAGATAGTAGTAATGCTTACTGATATTACAGTTAACGGGCTCACGGAGGTTACTCTGGCACTGATAAGTTTCTTGATTTCTTCACAGTTGAATCTGATGAGAATAGCGGATGGTGATTATTGTACTACTACATATTATGGAGGCAGCAGTATAAACGAGAATGGATGGATCTCTCTCTCTCTCTCTCTCTCTCTCTCTCTCTCTATATATATATATATATATATATATATATACTACCAATGGCAAAAGATCACCATCATCATCGTCATCATCACATCTCACAACTGTGAGCATTCCAGCCACACCACGCACAAAAAGATGGTGTATGCAGCTGTACGAAGTGATGAGTTGGGGTACTTACAGAACGCGCTCTCCCACTTCCCAGCCCTTTGCAGGCTCTACGAAGCCACGAATAGCCTTTGATTCTGGATCCATTTCTACCTTCTTCACGTGCACTAGGTCCTCTTTCTCAAGCGTAACGATTTTATCGCTTTGCACACTGACGCCTGTGGGTTGTTATTTGTATCAGCAGCTGCTCGTTAGGGGGGGGGGGGGGGGGGGCAATGACGGTAGTGAAGTTGTTGTTGTTGTCGTTGTCGTTGATGATGATGGTAGATGATTGCGGTGAACGCCCTTTCTCTCCTCCTCTTTCTGTTCTTTCTTTATTTTTTTGGGGTGGCAGCAAATCGCAGTTGAGGCTGAGATCTAAATGGATAAAAGTACAACACAACTGCTACTGTTACTGGTTGCTACTGCTGCTACTACCTGCTCGCATGTTGGTGCGGACCGTCATGTAGTACCATCCCTCATCAAACTCCGACACCGCTAGCGTTAATGTCACCATCTTCGGGAAGGCTTTGAGGTGAGTGAATGCCTGAGAGAAGACGACGATTAAGAATGAGAAGAATGAGAAGAATAAGAAGAAATGAGGGGGGGGGCCAAAAGAACATACTGCCACCCAAAGCATGACGAGGAAAATCACAGAACAAATATATGCATTTATCGTATCTCTCGTATTTCGGTTGTTTCCCAACTACTATTACTACTACTACCTACTACTACTACTACTACTACTACTACCAGCGTCCACAGGTTCTGGTCCTCCTTCTCAATCGTCTTTCCTTCAATCTGCGGGCATGTAGCAGGTATTATGCGGCAGCATCACAACGGCAAAGAAACATCATCAGGCTACATTGGTGCAAAACACGAATACGACTAGGACGTCTAGTAAATCGTGTGCGACAGACCTCCAGATGATAGTTCTTCGGCGTGGCCTGGCCTCTACCTTCCATCTTCTTCTCCATCTGTGAAGGAGGAACATGAGAGAAAAGGGTAAGCGCACTACAGTCAACATCAGCATCAACATTATATAATTCCATGACAACAACAACAACAACAACAACAACAACAACACAGAAGTCGGTCAGTCAACCAGCCAACCAACCAACCAACAAGCCAGCCACCCACTCACCCCTGGCTTGAGCTCTGCTATCGTCCAGTTACTGAACGCTGCCATAGTCACGTACGATGACTGCAAGAGAGGAGGAGGAGGAGGAGGAGGAGGAGGAGGAGGGAAGAGGGCCAGAGCAAAACGAAGATAAAGAACCGTGAGAGGTACCGTGACACATCCAAACATGATTAACAACATCAACACCACCGCTGGTATCATTGTTATTGCATTCCCAATCAATGTAATGCTACACCACTCACCACCACCACCACCACCACCAGCAAACTGATCAACTGCTGATTGTTATCGTCTAGACTCTCTCCGATATTACGTCAGGCAATGCGATTCGAACGACAACGCGAGACTCTTGTAAAGGAGGAATTTGCGCTTGCAGCGCATCCGCTACGGATCGACGTCGTCCATGAGTAACCGAGGCTCTGCATATTATCATTATTATTATTTTTTTTTTTTAGTATTTTAATCGTCATCAACATTCGTATAAATGAGAATGAACTGATGATGTGTGTCGATGATATATGACGCTGCCAAGCGCTGCAGAAACAGTAGCAGAAGAAAGTGTGCATGATGGTCATCATCATCAATCATCATCATCATCACCACGTTTTATGATATTTTCGCCGTCCTCATGGTTTCCCCCTTCTAACACGACGCCTCCTACCTACTACCTTCTATTGTTCTCCTTCACAGCGAAATCTACGACGTTGTTGAGGTTCATCGATCTGATCGTGATGATGATGATGATGATGATGATGATGATGATGATAATGACGGTGGTGTCTGTGCAGGAACACCTTGCAAGAGATAATGATGATGATGTTTCAGGATGAATGGCGCACACACACCAGCGAGAGAGAGAGAGAGAGAGAGAGAGAGAGAGAGAGAGAGAGAGGAGAGAGAGGGAGGGAGGGAGAGAGAGAGAGAGAAAGAAGGGGCGCGGGGGAATGCATCATCATCATCATCATCATCATCATCATCATGACATACTGCTGATTAAAGCTGATGGAGCTGAAGACTTCATTAAATTGCTTGTAGTGGAACTTCTTCAGTCCAAAGAACTTGCGGACCTGAGGAGGGGGAAGGGACACACAGAAAGACGAGAAGAACAACAAATCGATCATAAACATAGAGCAAACATGATGAGGACATAGAAGAGAGAGAGAGAGAGAGAGAGAGAGAGAGAGAGAGAGAGAAAGCGAGAGAGAAAGAAAGAGAGAGAAAGACGGATGGCAGCAGCTGTTCACTTCTTTTTCCCAGTACAAAAAGTGTCAAAATAATTTGTTCCGATTGCGTTATGAAATATCGTACGTTTGGATCCTTTTGCATAGCTTTGAACAAAGCCTGCTTCTCCACGTCGCCCTTCTCATTCTGGTACTTGCCGAATATGTTCTGGAAGCTCTCGAGGGTGTGGCGGAATGCAGCCGCATACTCGATGAAGGACTTGACCTTCATCAACCCGCCTTTTACCTTGTCCACCGTGGAGAACCTCTCCTGGAAAGTCTCGAAGTCAACTTGCTTCAGCTTGAGCTCCGTCCGCAGCTAAGTGATTGCTCTCATTAGTCACCATAAACGTACTTGTTTGACATCGCTAGCAGTCCTCTGGAACTGCTCACATTTGCATTCGGTCGCACACCACCGTCACACTCTCCACCAGCTATAGACGCTGGTTATGCACGAATGTGATGACCACTCTCCTCTCGCCGTTGTGAACCTCCTATTATCACTTACATTAGTGTCATCAGTATCACCTTCGGATTCGTTTTGAGTTCATCGAAGATATGCTCCTTCTCGATGGTTCCCGTGTACGGAGTACCGACTCGGATGAGCAAGTCCTGGAACAGATTGAACATGCGAGCCTCTACCTCTACTTGCGGCAGAACCTCCTGAGGAAGGAAGGAGGCAGGGGGGTGGAGGGAAGGGAAGAGGGGGAGAAAGCGTTTCTGTTAGATTCATTGCATTTCGAGAAACAATCAGGATGGTCATACTAACGATTTTCGTTCGGAGAATCGTCGTTTGTTTAAACGCACTACCACTGCTGCTGCTGCTGCTGCTGCTACTACTACTTCTACTTCAGCCATAATGAGCACGCAACCGCCTTACCTTCATCGCGTTGGCAAAATGAAGCGACCATGTGATTCCTTCCCACACAGAACCTTTCTGCTCCGCTGTTTGTGTGGTGAATTTGATAATAATTAGAATACCACGAGAAGAAGAAGAAGAAGAAGAAGAAGAAGAAGAAGAAAACAAATAATAATGTCATCTGTCACACACGCACACACGGGCTGAGAGCCAAACATCTTCAATCTATTCCGTACTCTTCACTAATATATTGAAAACTGCTTTCTATTCATATAAAAGAGCTGTCTCTATTCACACAGTCTTCGGTGATGGTAGTACTACCCAGCATAAACTCGTCTCCTTTCTTTGATTTTTCGACTTTATTGAAGTTATTAGCGACTAGGTTGGCCGCAAGCCACCCCTGTGCTTGATTCTGATCCTTTTGGTCGGAGTAGCGGCACGCTCTCTTCAGCGAGACTAGGCGCCATTTCGAAGTCTTTGGGAACTTGAGGATTCTGTCGTAGTACTTGATCATCACGGTCAGGAGCTCTTCTCTGAGCTTCTCAGGCATGAGTCCTGGAAGGCTGGTAGAGTGTCTGGTGTACATAGAGGATGGATAATGGTGAGATATATGTATATCATATATATATATATATATATATATATATATATATGTACATATTAATCAAGCAAGATTATTGCAACAATCGCGACAGTAATAATTGGCTATGTACTGGCAGAGAACAGAACAATACTCTCGAAGCTGGTATTCATGACACAGAGTCAAGATGCGAAAATCTTGACAGGTCAAAATGTCGGCAAAACTCAACTCAACGCAATCAATCAATCAATCTATCTATCTATCTATCATCGGCGGTTTCACTGTCCTCCTCTTCCTCTCTATTATCAATAATACGATATTAACTGTTCAAATGCTCTCGCTCCCTTAGAAGCTAAGACACTTGGTGCTTTTCTGCCGTATATATCGTTCGTCAGATAACACAACACAACGCAATACAAACATCACAACCGCGACACAACCAAACCGACGAAAAACCACAGAAAATACTCCCCGCAAGCAACAGCTCGCAGCCATATGTGCTCATGTACGTATAAAGTGTCGCTTAAAGGTGCTGCTGTCGATGATGTCGGACTCACTCAGATGCCTCCCATTCGACACTATTTCCCAATCATCATCATCATCATCATCATCAGCAGCAGCAGCAGCAGCATCGCAGAGAGACATCGTAGCGCAACACAGGATTGACATATGCATTGAAATCAGTGTTCCATTATGCAAACCACCACCACCACCACCACCACAACCCCATGATCCATCAGTCATTTCCAAGAGGCAAGGGGAAGCAACAGCAAGCGATCAACCAAATCATCATATTCACCAACGAAAACAACAGCAGGCCATATCTAGTCGATTTGAAGATACCACTGCTACCACTCAATACAACCCCCCCCCCCCCCCCCCTTTTCTCTCTGATTGCAAAGAGGAAGAAGAAGAAGAATCAGAAGAATGATCACACCTGAATTCATTGCCCCCTATGAAGACAACGAGAGGGTATTGGTAGCTGCCGAGGAAGTTCCTTAGAGTATCGAAGCCCTTCCTAGTGATGCTGCAAGACTGCAGGTAGAGGCGATTTAGAAATGGCGCCACCTTTGCGTCGGTATCATCTTGAGCTTGCTGCAGGCCAAAGCAGAGGTGTTCCACCCCCTGGTCTCCGATGGGGTTGCCGCAGAGCCAAAGCTCTTCGATCGTAATGACTTGCGTGATGAGGTCGGTGATGGAGGGAACGGCTTCAGGGCCGACGTAGTTGCAGGTTAGATTAAGGCTGATTAGGTTCTCCTCCTCCTAATGAGATGGGATGATGATGATGATGATGATGATGATGATGATTATGATGATGACGATGATGATGGCGTGTGATTAGAAGATCATTGCTGCTGGCTGCTAACGATGATGCTGATGATGAAATGAATATGAGATTGGAGAGGTCAGAATCCTGCTCGTATCATTTGCATTGTCCACATGTCAAAAATTTCGTGGTCGCTGGCCCATAGTCGCAATAACCAGGCGACAAAACGCTTGCACGCCTACCCGTAGCTTCTGCTTTTGCTTCTATGAGATCGTCATCGTCATCATCATTGCATCCATGATGATGATGATGATGATTCATGATGATGATGATGATGATGATGATGATCCCCAACGCCCAAACGAAAGCAACGACAAAAGATAGGCCCAACCCCAAATTGTTGATGTGTTGTGCCAATTTGCATAGGAAATGTGTTAGCAGTAGAGAAATATCGGAATGCTTTGTCGAGAGTGAGCGATTAATGCGAGTCAATAATAACATGATACGTACTGCGCTATTGGCTGCAGCATCATATCGATATTGTAATGCTTTCTCGAATGTACGATAAGCGCCCTCAGATGCCATGTGACGACACAACGACATCGTGTTTTTTCGTGTACTGTATGTTTGTAAATGTGTGGAGATGTGGAGAATGTGGGAGAAGGAAACAAAGGCCGCTGTACTCTTCTATGTGATTTATCAAAAAATACCTTTCTGGAGGACGAGGAAAAGAACCCCCCTTTCTTCACAGGTTCAGTGCTTTTCGGTTCCAACTTTATGCCACTGCAAGATGCATTTAATGCACGCAAGGACAGAGGAGGAAGGAGAGGGGGGGGGAGGGGGCCAGAAGAAAGATGGATAGACCGAGGAAGGGGGGGGGGGCAAGAATCAAGAAAATGAAGATCATCACAGAAGGCTTTCCAGTAATGTGATCCATTTGGAACAGCCAACCATTGATTATTATCACTCAATATGGGCAAACGGATGGTGACGATGATGATGACGATGATGATGATGATACTGCTGCACATACTCCATGATGCTAAGCTTGCGGTTGCGGAACCCCCCCCCTGCCCCAGTCTCAGATAAAACACTTTCTACAGCTAAGCTATCCCGGCTAGGCGAACAATGATTGTCATGAAAGTGGGGGGGGGGTTGGTAATTATCAATTGCATCATGTTGTCACCCGCCCATCCATAGGCACAACCAATCCCAATCAATCGAATCACAACGCATCGTATGCATATGCACGTCATCATTCAAAAGGCCAAGGAAGAAGCAAGCAGCAAGAATATCCAAATGAAAACAATTTTCTTAGTCGCCGTACGCACGCACAGAAGTAACACTGCCATCTATCATGGCGAGTAAGCAACCATTAAGTGTAATACCAGCAGCCAGTATCACAAATACTACTTATACTGCTGCTACTTGATTACTACACTGCAGTTTAAATATATATATATATATATATATATATATATATATATATATATATTATATACCCTGCAAGCTGAGATAGAATCTTCGGCTTGTAGTGGCCGATAAGCACTTTGCAAAGCTCAGTGGTGATGCTGGTGGTGATCGAGCCATAGGACAGATCAAGAAAGCCGTCGCTTTTCTTCACCGCCGAAATCCATGACTGGAACGATAGCTTGAGCCTTTCCGTATGAATTCTATCATTCACGAAGTCCCATATCCACTCACTCCATTTTTGCGGTTGAACCCCCTGATCATCCACGAGAAGGAGGAGGAAGAAGAGGAAGAAGATGCACAACACACCCACACACACGCGCACACAGGTAACGACGATGACGACAGCCAGCACAGCCATTAACACAATACAACGGCAGAGATCGGATGCTAGATTGATGATGACCGATGAGAATGAACGATGGTGTTTACGATGACGATAAATACAGACAACAGCACCTCTCCTTCTGCAGTCTCGAATAGTGTCATTGGTGGAAAGTCGCGCCACGTAAGCCCAACCTAGAGTAGTAGTAGTTGTTGTAAGAAGCAGAGTCATCATGAATGCAATCAGCTCATCAAGCTAATAAGGCGACAACAAATCAAGCAACCACGCAACAGAAAAGATCTCGAGGAGGTCTATTAATGCCTCCGGAAAAGAAGAGATCACAGCCAAGCATCATCATGTTACTGCTGTCCTACCCCCCCCTCCCTCCCCCTATCACGCACCTCCTCCAGCATGCCAGTCTGGCTGTACTTTCTCAGCAGAGTCACGAGCATGGACACGAATGGTTTGGACTTTCTGATGAAGTCCTGTAGCTCTTGCTGGTTTCTCTCTACCTCAGTGCTGGATCGTTTCTCCTTGATGCTCCGCAATCTTTCTAAGTCCTTCTCGGCCTTCTCGATTGATTCGGCCCTGTGGCTATGGTTTCTGTCGGAGAGCAGGCCCTCACCCTCTGCCTGCTTGATTGACTGCAAAGCCCTCTCCACAGCCTTGGGGTCGGCATTGGCAGGGGATTGTATGTTGATAAC
The DNA here is from genome assembly GCA_000320545.1 of Bigelowiella natans CCMP2755. Taxonomy (NCBI): domain Eukaryota; phylum Cercozoa; class Chlorarachniophyceae; genus Bigelowiella; species Bigelowiella natans. Next base: position 66,421 of record ADNK01002375.1, read on the forward strand.
CTTGCTCTCGGCCTTGTCTTGCGGTGTAGTGGGAGCTTGCTTTGCTTCACTCGTTTTCTTTTCTCCGAAGCTAATCTTGACTTTTGAGTCCGATTCGGTAGACGGCGCGGCAGCAGCACTACTAGCAGCGGTTGCTGCTGCTGCTGCTGCCGCTGCTTGTTCCGCAGCTTTCTGTTTCTCAGCGTCGGCCTTTTGTTTCTCCAGCTCAGCGGCTTTCTGCGCTGCTGCAGCCTTTCTCGCCGCCTCTGCTGCCTCTTCGGCCTCCTTTTCCTGTGATGCTCGTAAAGCTGCCGCGGCGGCAGCAGCAGCAGCCTCGTCAGCTTTTTGTTTCTCCGCTGCGGCTTTGCGTGCCGCTGCCTCGGCCTTGAGACGTGCCGCCTCCTCCTTTTCCTTCTTCTTACGTGCGGCCTCTGCGGCCTTTCGCTCTGCTGCTGCCTTCTCGCGCTTCCTCTGGATGAATCCCGGATTGAGAAGCTCCTGACGGCGGTCCTCTGACATGTTGGTGAGTACACCGCCTTCTGTGAGGAATTTCATGCTCTTCACAGGCTTGCCTTTGGCCTCAGACAGCTCGAACGCGACGGTGGGCAGCGCTTCTGTGTACTGTTTGCTGACAAGACACAGGTTGAGAATGGTATCGAGAGCCGCCAGCGGGTCTCGCAGGAGGTAGAGATCGTCCACTTTGGCGACGTGGCTCTTCTTCACCCCAAGCTGCTTGCACCCGTACAGGAAGTCCTGGATGTTGTTTTTGGCGGCGGAGGAGGCAGTAGTCGCGTTCTCGTGGCATGTGGTAGGACAGCCCAGCACCACAAGCGCATTGCAGAGCGACACTCCTGTCGCCGCAGCTATGAGGAAGTCCATGCCCTGTGCCACCTCAGAATGCGAGACGGTGCCGACCCACTTCGCAGCTTGGTTGCAGACTGCGATCAAGACCTCTTTCTTCTCAGCAGGCATGGCTTGAACGGAGGCGACGGCACTCTTGAAGGCATTGCTCTTGGCCTCTCTGGCTGCTTTCACCTTCGCTTTGGCTTCGACGGCCCTGGCTAGAGCCTGGATCGAGTACACAGCGGTGCGTGTCTTGCGTTGTATGTCAAGGAAGCGCCAGCGAGCGATAGCCTTCACGACAGCCATGGAGCGCACAATCTTCTTCTGCACAAGGTGCTTCTTGATGCCCGCAACGATTTCGTCCGATAAGTCGTTTTTGGGATTGAGGAGCGACGTGATGAAGTCCTGCTGGTCGCTCTTGAAGAACGCCTTCGTCAACCCCAGCACAAACTGTGAGCGGCTGAACTTATACGCGATGATAAGCGCCTCCACGAAGTCGCGCTCGTTGAGGTCGGCGGGGGGGTTCTTCAGCACCTTGGAGTATTTCGAGTAAATGAGTTTATAACCCACGCGAGTAGGGTACCCATCCTTAATGATCTTGAGGGCTTGGATGAGGCCGCCAGCCTCTAGCTGGCCGGTGACAAGGTTGTCGTCCCACATGTTGGCCTTCTTTCCCATGTTAGGCTTAATGCACCGAACAAAGAACGGTCGGGTGGACTCCAGCGCCTTCATGAGCTGCCGAAGTTGCTTCGCAAAGCTTGCCCCAATGCTGAGGGCCTTCCTTCTCGCCTTCCCACGGCCTCCTCCTTTCCTGCCTCCTCCCTTGGGCGAGGCTTGCTGCTGCTGGCTCTTCTCCCCCTGCATAATCTTGTAGGCGGTCTCCAACCCGGTGTCGGCGAACAGGTTGACGGTATCTTCGTGGGTGCTGTCCAGGTTCTTCTGCAGGAACTCCCTGGCGTCATAGCACACGTCGCGAGCGTAGTGCCTGATCGTGAAACCATTGATCCGCACCTTGGAGCGGCCCTTTGTCCCTGGCAGCGTCCTGACCTGCTTGATGCTGGGATGGCCGAAGTAGTTTTTGAACAGGATTTGGGTGAAGGTGTCGTCGGTGGCTTTGGGCGTGTTGCAAGCCGTATCGAGGACGGCGAAGAGGCCGCTACCCTTTTTCATGATCATATCGAGGCATTTCTGGTTGTCTGGGACGTTGACAGCTTGCCAGTAAATAGCCTCCCTCTCGTACTCTTCCTGCTCGCTCCTGATTACGCTGACGTTGAAGAACTGCTGCAGCCGCTCGTTGGCTAGGTTGATACAAAGCTGCTCGAAGGAGTTGTAGGCGAAGCACTCGAATCCGAACACATCCAGGATGCCGATCCACATCAGATTGTCGGAATTTCCCACGTACATGACCTTGTTGATCGTGGCCACGACCCAGTCAAACATCTTGGAGAACAGTGCCTTGCACATGGAGTCGCGGTTAACCTTGGAGGTTTCCTCGTTGTATGGCTTTGAAATCACCTGGCCGCCAATCTTCAGCGTTCGGTAGCACATGCACTTTTCGAGCGCCTCCTTCGAGACCCCCAGCAGCTCAGCGGCCTTGTCCATAGAAGCTTTGGTGGATTCGTCGATGTGGCAAATCTCCTTGTTGTCCAGGGTGAACTTAACGTTGCTCATGTGCAGAATGGCGGCGGTGATGTTGAGGATCCCATCGATATCCGAGTCAGAGAATCCCGCCAAGGTCAGGGAGCTCATAAATTCGTCGAATCGATCCTTATCAGGAATTCCTTCCACAGTGTCACACCCGGATTGGCTAGTGTACCAAAAGGATCTGCACCCCCCCTCTAGCCCTAGCTTTTCCTTTCTCTTTTCGTCCACTCCGGATATCAGCTGGTAGAAGATGTGGTAGTTTCTTTCTCCTATGGTCTGAAAATTTACCCTGCGTGGTCGCAGACAGAGAAAGAGGGTTGTGTGTGGGGGGCGGGGGGATGGGCATAGGAAATTAAGAACTGACACGTCATCGATGTTTACAATTATCAAACATTCGCAATCGTTTGTGTTGATTCCTCCGACTCTATCGTCGTTCCTCCCCCAACCCACCGTGATTTCTCCAGAAGAAATGTTTCTATCATGGATCCCACGATATGCACTCCGTTCTCCTCGTTTTCGTCGAATAGGAGCTTGGTAAACTAAGGTGATGTGAGTAGCGATGCAAAACGGGGTCGGTGTAGTAGTAAGGGGGGGGGGGGGGGATGGGGGAGTATCACGGAGTATCCGTAGTTTGGAGAACGCAACGATTCTTTTCAGTGTCAAATGGAAGGGTCGGAATGCATTGCTAGATAATGAAAGGCAAGAAAATAAGGCAAATGCCAGGGGACCTCTCCCTGCCAAAAAGAAAAAGCAACCTTTCCGAAGCGGACTGGAGTTGTTGTTTTAGTAACTGTGCTTTCCCATTCCCAAAGGCCTTCTAAAATTCGGGGTTCCCAACAAGAATTTTTCAAAAACTTTTCCCTCTTCAATATCCCTCCTGAAAAATCATAATAAGTGTACCACCCCCCCCCGTAACTTGAGCACCCATTCCTTTCTTTTTTTGAATTAAGTTTGAGAAGGAGACAGAGTCACTTCCACTACCTACCACTGCGTGCGTACTACTCCTACTCCACAGTTAAACTTTTGG